>APFE031561861.1:347818-386885 GCA_000404065.3 Pinus taeda | reverse complement strand
TTTAATGCAAAGCGATTGTCATTATGGTTTCATTCATGTGTTACATCGGTGATATGTGAATTGTATCTTGCTTGACTGGTACATAGCTGTATGTTTTTGGATTTTATGCTTGTTGTGGTTTATTCTTCACTTGTGCAGGTGTCTATGAGCGAATAGCGACCGGCCGGAGATAGAGGATAGGAGCGACACTTTCCCCCACAACAAACAAGCGTTGGATCCCAGGTTGGTCTCCTAGATCGACTGTTAAATTATATAGCTAGAAACTTGCATGCAGCGTGATTGATTGTTGCTAGACCCCTTCGGGGCTAGTGGGATCCACCTCTGTCCACAGAGGGGATTTACCTCCGCAACAATATCCATTAGAAATTTTCATTGAACCAAATCTACAGCTGATAAAGGCATCGACTGTGGCCAACCAGGGCCTTCCCAGAATTAGAGGATGTCCCCCCAACGTTTTTTTAGTCTGTAATACCACAAAGTTAGCTTGGTAATTCTAGGATTCAACTAAGATGATTAGGTCTTCAATGAATCCTTCCAATTTGATTGTAGAACAATTAGCTAACTCTAGAATGGTTGGTGTCTCTCTGATTACATTCTTCAACTGTAACAGTTGTGAAGTTTCAAAAGTCATAATATTTATAGTAGCATCTAAATCTACCAGAACTCATGGAATGATTGTTTTTCCAATTTGTACTATAACAATAGGATGGCCGGGATCACCATATTTAAAAGGAGGGGCTTTATTGGACATTAAGGGAGATAGATCACCCATAACATGAACTGTAAGGGGATCTTTAGCTTTCCTACCAGGTTTCTTAATACAAATATCTCTCATAGTTCTGGCATAAATTGGTACATCTCTTAGTACTTGTAAAAGTGGAATTTTAACGTAAAGATTTTGTAATTCCCCTAAAATATTGAAAGCAGGTGGTTTAGGTGTTTTAGTCAAAGCTAAACGTTCAGGGAATGGTGGCTCTGTTGTTTCAGCACCCTTATTAGAGGGTGGCTATACCTCCTTATGTGAATTATTTTTCTTTGTCTCTTCTTTATCAGAATCAGAAGAGGTAACATCATCAATAATGGGTTCAACTATTTTCCCAGATCGTAAATGAATATCATTACACTGCGAAGGGAAAATAGGAAGTATAGGCTAGTTCTCAATATCAATAACTTGCACAACCTTATTATTGGGGTTAGGGTTTGGTCGTACAGGTAGCTGGGGTCTCATCATTTGGTTATTTGGTGGAGCACCCGATGGTAGAGGGAGTGGTTGCTGAAACTAAGGAAATTGATTTGGAAACGGGAGTTGTTGACCCCTCTAGTTTGGATTCCATTGGTTAAAATAAGATTGTTGTTGTGGAGGCCAAGGAGTCCACATTGCTGGGTCTACACAGGGAGGTTTTTTTGGTTGCATGGGTGGGTAATTCATTTGTTTGAAGGGCAGGTATTGCATTTGGTTAAAGGGAGGGAAATTTTCTTGATTGAAAGAAGGATAATTGTTCCAATGATTAGAAGACGTAAATGGCATATTAGAGTTCATACCTTGTCCTCGTGGTTTCCATTGCCTTCTATGTTTCAACAAATAGACTGCTTCAACTTTCTCTTCGGTTGGTTGCATTGTTGCTTTTATTCCTGGTAAAGAAGGGCATTGTTGTGTTTCATGATCCTTCTCACAAAGGGTGCAAATTGGCACTTTGTCCAATGGGCAATCCCTTAGTTGGTGATTATCTCTGCATTTGGGACAAAAGACAACCAAAGCAGCTTCTACTTCTTCTTGTTTCTTCTTAACCTGCAAGGTGTAAATCTATGAAGCAAAAGAACTTAACATTTCAATTTTAAATTCCTCAAGTAAAATACCTATTTCAGCTGTTGTTTCTCCTCCGCTGGCTGATTTTTTAACTCTTGAATATGTATTATCCTTGTTGTTGATCTATTCCTTGTAGCTCCTCTTGAACATCTTTTATAGAGGTTAACAATTTCATCATATGATTCTTTAGATATGTCCCCTTTACCAAGCATATTTAGCATATCTAGACAATCATCCCTCACCCCTTTCAATAATATTGTTTTAAGAATATTTTTACTTACATCGGAATGATTGGATCTCTGCAGATTATATTGTAGCCTTTCCATAAAGTCCTCCATATTTTCATCCTCCTTTTGTACCATCTTAAATAGTTCCTCTCTTTTTTCTCTTATCCATTAGTAGTCTTGATATTTCAGTAGAAACTTATGTTTCATCTATTCCCATGTTGTGATTACATGGCCTCCCAGACTCATGAACCATCTTAGTGCATTTCCTTTTAGTGGTTGGAAATATCTTCAGTTTTTTAGCATTAGTAACATAATCATAGCTTCTGCATAATATATCAAACTCAAAAAGAAACTCATCGGGATCTTTAGAGGATAAACCATGGAAGTTAGGTAAGGCCGAAAGTGGGATATTCTTCATGGGAGTTGCTCCTCTAGTAGGAAATCCCAAGGTAGAGAGAGAATTCTCACTGTTTCCTTCTCCTAAAGGATATACCTGTCCTCCACGAAAGAATCCTTCATTGTTCCCTTCCATTGCTTGTTCTCCTACTACACTTGCTCTGTCTTTAATGTTTTCTGTTGGCTCCTTAATGTCTTCGACTGGTTCCTCAATGTCTTCGACTAGATCATCAACTATTTCAAGGCCCACAACTTCCTCTATTTTGTAGTTTGTTTGAAGGGAGAGCTAAAGCTTTGGCTTTCGATAGCTTAGCCTCTATGAAGTTTCAGCTTTCGATATAATCTCATCAATAAAATTCGTTCTTCCTCCTTTCCCTTTGCCCTTGCCACCTGTAGGGTTAGTTTTCTTGGGGGCTCCGCATCCTCTCATGCATTCTGCACATCTAAAAGAAAAACATCAATGCTTTTGAAATCTACAATTGCCTTGCCCAGCAACAGCACCAAAATGTTGGTCACTTTAATTGCTTATTAATTTAAACAACCAAGTGCTACATAAATTGCCAACCCAGGGAAGTCTGTTTGTTTCAAAGGCAATCACACATTGTTTATGCTCAATCCCAAAAGCAATGAAAAGTTGTAGTAACAATTACACTAATCACACCTTTCTTTAAATGAACAGAATCTCTACTCTGAGTTACAACAGGAATTATCTCTCTATTGTAGACAATTATCAAACAAATCATGGATTACATTAAAAATAACAATCTAGGAAAAGAAATAATTCTACAGTGGAAAAGACTAAATGTGCTATAACAGAGAACAGGACCCTATTCCCCAAGAAAGAATCTTCAGCACCTCTTTCTAATTACTGTGCTTCACAAACCCACTCTGTAAACTAGATTACCAGTTAAAATAATCATTGATTACCTATGAATGGATTTATGAAAACAATGCAATAATCAAAGAGAAACAGAGTTTCAGCAATAGATACAGAGTTCCAATAATGCATAAGTAATTTTAGCAAACAAATTTTAACAAGGCATGGATGAAAAATAATACTTAACACACTACAGAAATTAATGGGTGAATCTTGTGATGAAGGTGAGCCCTTTCCTTCTCACAAGATTCCCCAGAAAAAGGAAGTAAGAAGAAGTGCTCAGAACAATATTTTATTCATCTATCAATGTATCATATTACAAAAAGATTCAAGTTCCTTTTACTTTCAGCTATACCTTCCTGTATTCTCCTCTCTTGCTAATTTTGATGTCTCCTCTATTTAAAGAGGAGACATCTATTATACATTTGATTACATTATAAATCCTATTCTTAACCTGATATGCTAAAATAGGATAATTGGTTCTTCCATTAGCAAAATGTTGTTACAATGGTTGTGACAATGCCGACTTTGGAATGTAGTTGTTGTAGCCAGTGTAATAGCTCCTTCGATGATCTCTTCTTGTTGCTAATGAATCTGAAATGCAAATCATAGGCTATTTTAGCAACGGGATTTGCGCATTGTTCTAACTGTTTTAGCAACGTAGACCGCAATGATAAATCCACAGTCTTTAGACTATTTCATCAACTATATATTTCCGATCAATGGTTAATTATGAAAGTAATGTAAAATTATATGTAAAACAAATTAAACATATAGTAACGATAAGAAATGTTATATACCTTTGGAAAATGGATTAAAGTAATAACATAGACTTTAAATATGGATTGAAAAACGGTGGAATGATAGCAAAATGTGTGAGTAAAAAGGTACAATGTAGGGTCCTAAGAGGGTGTTTTTATCATAGCCAGGGTTATGCTTCAATATAGTCAACAAAGACAACCCAATAACCGTGGGCACCCCTAGCTACCAAATGCATAAATAGAAACACAAAATACCAAGCTACTCGGCCTGGCTTGCAAATAGATAATGTATCAAGATGTACGATTCCTCAAGAATCATTACTAGACTACCCACAAATACCAATGACATAAAAAATCTAAACCATAAAGGACCAAAGCAAGCATATCTCGAAAAGGAAAGACACCAAATAATTTATCAGTGCATTGAGAATAAATAAAATGGAAAAACAAATGCCTGGAAACAACAATGTTGTCTTTAGTATGTTCTTCCCCGATTTATTAGACATGGAGCTTGATTATCTTCATGATTAAGAGGTCTTGTTTCAGTCGGATGTATACCATAGGAAGAGTATACATCACTCCATGTGGGGAGGTTCTAGGTGTTTAAGGGCTATAAGTCCCCCGACAGGGGTTTAGGGGCAGCACCCCTGAAGCTAAAAATAGATGAAAATTTTCCTTGTAAAATATTATAATATCGTAGTCAACCTGGGTCATTCATTAGATAGATGATCTGACAGTATAAGTTATGTTAATTTAGGGTTTTTCTCCGTAGAAGGAAACCCTTAGTTTATATGAGGAATTGTATTGTGGCTAGGGTTATTATTTTGAGTGAGAAAGAGAGAGGAGACTGTGTGAGTGCAAAGAGGAAATTACAATGAATATGCTATAGGTTGTATCTTTTCATGTTGCTAAATAATATAAAATGAAGGAATGGTTATTTCTCTGTGGTTGTAGCCCAAATTGGGTGAACCACACACACACACACACACACACACACACACACACACACACACACACACACACATATATATATATCTATATCTGTGTGTGTGTGTCTCTCTCAGTTTTATATGTTTCTGTGTTTTTGTTTCCACATTATTTTATGTGTTCCATTGCTCTATTATTTATTTTTTGAACACCATTTTGTTCCGTTGAACATCCTCTGTAGATCTGGCGATGCATGCTAAAAAAACAAACCCATAAAAAACCATTAAAGTAGTGTAGATGTCATTAAACCTCCATGGTTTGAAGGAGAAAGGAAACCAAGGACCACAAATATCATTGTCACTAGTTTCATGGAAAAAAAATAAACTCCAGTTCCCATATATACAAAAAGGAAGTTTGCATTGGTTGGGACCCCAAAAACATCTCCATGGACCAACTTCCATGTTGTTTCCTCTTAAACCTCATACTATGTTTCTAATTGGCTTTATTTTGAGATATCTGAGTACAATGTTTGCACCATGATTATTGAAACCATTCTAGAAATAAATAAATAAAATCATCAATGAGTTCATGATGGAGAACTGTTGGATCTGATCATATGTCATAAGAAGGTAAGTATCCTAGCATGATGCCTTTTTCGCAGGGCTCTCTTGGAAATTGACATGACAAGTGAATATAATTTCTTTGTTTTTCACAACTTTTGGGGAGTATTAAAGATTGACACTATATTCTTGGTATTTAGATCAAAAGTTATTAAAAAAAGGTTTTTCATTATCCCATGGTTGTTCATACTCATGCTTCATGTTATAAGGTGTAAATTCAATCCAAATGTGTGTGAAAAATTAGTTCCAACATCCTTATGACACATCAAGATAAAATCCAAATCATTGTCGATGAAGTTCCTCTCTTCTAAACACCCTATGTAGCTTGCTTTGAACTCAACCTTGAAGCCATGCTCATATGTAGTAAGACTACTTCCATCATACCATTGTCTAGCTAGTACTACAGGAAGATTATCCAAAATCATAATAACATGATAATCATCATCAATATTATCCATGAAGTCCTTCACAACCTTTGCATCCAACTTAGTCCTGCAAAAGAAATAGAAAATTCTACTTTCTCTCATTTCAAAGACATAAGGAGATTTTTCACTATAATCGCCCTCAATAAATTCTCCAAGATTTTCAAATATGTCGAAAATATTATTTGGGTGGAATTATTATAGAGAATATTAATCATAATTAATCTAATAATTCATGGAATTCACACACATGATGCCCTTGTAAATCCTCAACATCTTTCCTTTGGTCTCGGCCCTGTGACAGGGGGCCTTCATGTAGCCACGGTCATAGATGATGTCATCACCCCCATGAAAAATCAACATAAGCAAGGTCACTTGTTTGAATTTTGAATGCATATTTTGGTAGACCTCGATGAACTCTAGCGTAGTGGTAAGTTGTGGGTGATCCATTGTCCACCATGAGGTAACCACAACTAGGAAACACTTCCACTCCCCCTTCAATGAGACCAAGAGGATCTATCCAAAGGTATGCACCACCTACCATTCTTCCACTTCCTAGGCCAATGCAGCAAAGAGGAGCTCTAGTGGCTAAGGGGATTGAACTTTGTAGAGACGTTGAACATGGAATTGTTGAACACCACACCAACCCATACATCTAGCTGGGTGAAGTCGATGAGCAATATGATGGCGTCACCTAGTGACTCTGCATATAAGAGGCCAACAAAAATGGATGTCGAGATTGGGAGGTCCCAAATAAATGGATGCATTTATTTTGAATGGGGTAGACGTCTAATATTTGTGTGCAGATCCCATCAAAGAAGTTGTGACCCAAGTGGTCAAGGGTGTAAATGGAGAACCCTTGCTTAGTGATACTAATGGTCATCAATTGTATGAGCCACCCACTCTCCCCCATGAATCCATGCACGATAGCCACAAGACCCCTCCATGCCTATGGAAATTCCTTATGCACATCACAAGCACCACTATGTTCATCCATATGGTGTTGTTACCTCTAATGCACAAAAATATGCACATCTGTCAATAGAGTGGGGGTTGAATCCTCTCGTTGTGCACAAGCCATTGTGCACCATAATCTAGAAACTCTTTAAGAGAACCAATGAGAAATATGATCCAGGAGGCTAAATAGTTATAAATAGACATTTTTACAAGACCTAAGGCCTTCCCAATAGCCTTGGTGATACTAAGTTTATTTAACTAAACCTGGTTCACATCAAGAATCAAGTTAAGCACCATGGAATAGTTAGAGAAGGTGTAATTCATCTTACAAATGGCCTATACATAGATGGTTGTTAGAAACCCAACCCACTCTGATACCATTGATCTAGATCTCGGGGGACCAAGATTTATGAAACTTGAATCCCGAGAGAGAAGAAGAAAACACAAAGCATTTTTTTTTATATTAAAATAATGAAAAACAACTCAAGCTACATTGTGGTGGACCAATATGTCCTCTTAAAAAGTGAGGTTCATTATTTATAGCATTCTTGAGTTACAATACCATGGGTGGATACCATGGGTGGATGTCACTTCCCATTCATATCATCACTTCGACCATAATACGAGACAATACCATAAAACAAGATTGCAAAAAATCACCCAAGAAAATAACAATTGCATTATTGAAATAGTGGGCAAGAAATGTAAACAAACATAAGAAAATTGGGGGTCTTGGCCATAGTAATAAAACTTACCTCAAGGGCCTGAAGTTCCCTCACCAAAATCAATATGGATGGAAAGACTCCTATGCCCCACTTTCCTTGAAACCAACTAAGAACAAACACAACTTTCCTCTCTCTAACACTTAAAACACATAGAAGCCCAATTCTAGATGATTGATAATTTAGATAGGCTGACACAGTAGGGAGGGGATAGGGATTACTAACCTCCTTTCCCACCAAAGCATTCAAATACATCATAAAATGGGCTCACAATAAATCCGTAGAAAACATAGAAGATTTATAGTTGAGGAAACGACTGAGAAAAATAATTTTAAACAAGCAAGAGACCGTTAAAGGTCACAGTCACAATCATAGAAATGACATCAGGGGCCTAAAACTTCACCATCAAAAACAAGGTGGATCGAAATATAGTGATGCCTCCAAATTCCCTGAACTATACTAAAAAATAACACAACTTTCCTTCCTTATGTGCTAGAGATGCTAACAACCTTGAAAATAAAGAAATATAATATACCAAAACCAAAACTAGGAAGAAAATTAATATTACCCACATGATAGTGTTTCTTTGGAATATGGAAGGAAATAGTAGCCCCACAACATTAGAAGGCTAGTTCGTCTACCTTTTTCATATTGACCTCGGTCCCAACACTTACAAAATTGCACCACCACCAACCCAACATTGCACCTCCTTCCACTTTCAATGCCCACATTGGGCTCTTCAAGAAAATAATCGTCAAGCCATAGGCAGTGATGCTGTTTAGAGAGTACACCAAGAGGGAGGTCGTGTTAACACCATCAATTACATGAGTATTAAACTCGAAAAGTTTGTGATACTATTGTAGCTAAATCTTGCACTTGTAGCACAAGTGCAACATGAGACAAAGAAATCTCCCCAGAGATAGCCTTTGGGTTGATTGTAGACTAGTGCATGGGACATCTTAAATAGAGGAGTGCTTGTAAGGCTATATGTGAGGGGTTATCAGCACTCCAATTGTCACGTAAAAAGGTAATAGGAGGGGATTGGTTTAATAAACCTTCATTAAGTTAGATTTAAGCCAACTCATGGATCCAAATGCTAGGGGTATATTAGGGTGATCTCTAAGAGAAATGGCCTCTTCGTCTAGTGGCTAACACAAAGAAATGAGACAGCTTAAAACTGAAGTTGTAGTAATGGTGGGGAGAAGGAGAGGAAGGAGGGAAATAGATGCATAGGGATATAATAAAGAGAATCCTAGGCAGAAATGTTCCAACAAAAAGTGGAATTCAATGGATAGGGTTGTAAACAACATTGAATCCTAAACCATGGTTTTTTGGTGAAATGATAGAAATAGAGGAGTGTAAAAGAAGGTTTTAGATCAAACATGACATGGATATAATTCTTTGCCCAATGATAACGTACATATGGACTAATACAAAATTCACAAGTAAATTTGTAATTTTATAGGTACTGCAATGTTAGTGAATAACACACATAGGTCTATGATAAGCATAGGTACTGTCTTCTATGAGAAGCTAAGATAAATCCATAGATTGAAGAGGAACCAACTGCATTTATTATACTATTTCAAAGGAATAAAAACACAGATGAAATGAGATTACTGAGAGGAACATGCGGCACATTAATCCTGCTTGGAATCAATAGGGAAACACCACTTATCTCAAAGCGTCCAAACAACCAATCCATACATTCAACATAGTAATAGTGAAGCCCCCTCTGAATAAACATATTAGAACCAAAGGGCATTGTAGAATGCAGACCCTGCGGGTGAGAAATTTTGGAGCCTCTCTATAATATGTCTTCCCCCTATTTATAATGAAAGGGGGGGAGCATGAGTTACAATCACAAAATATCTAAGACAAAGCACCAGTTGTATGCTAGACTAGCTACGTTGGCTAGCGTAAGGCTCTGCTACCTAAAGATTACAATTGGGATCAAATCTCTTCTTAGAAATATGAGACTATAGAAAGTAAAAAATAAATAGGAGGAAGAATGAAGGAAGGGGTCCTTTGATGTCCTTGTGAAAGCTTCAGATCATACCATATCTCTGGCACAGCATGCTTCCCATGCTGCTTGGCTTGTTTACTGTCTATTCTGCTTTAGATTCTTTCGTCGTCGACTTTGGAGGCGTGTTGCATAATAGTTTTCTCATGAATGTTCCCACACCTAGTTTGAATGCGCCATACCCCATGATTTACTGTCAAAGCTACTATCGGGAATGACTCTGTCATTTCTTCCTTCATTTCATTTGGTGCCAACTTTTGGATCCATGTCACAGTGGTCTTTTTCTGGATGAGCCCATCTCGTGCCTTGAATGCACCACCTGCTCCTCTTAAAACCATAGATGTCGACCCATCATGACCTTTAAATCTTTGTTAAATAATATCGGTGCCCTGAAAATCTTGGTTTCGTGTTTAATGGTGTACCTAAGAGTCCTTCCAATGCGGGCCTTTAACATAGGAATAACATGAAACAAGTGCATTGTGACTTCCCTTTGAGCCCCCCTTTAGTGTAGTGCCCTTATCTATGTTTTCTTCATATAAACACGGGCTAAGATCAGGGGCTTAATGTTTAAGACACTAAGGCCTTTAAACCTATGTTCAGGGGTCTTTTTCTTTTATAATGCAAAATGCCCTTTCACTTCCTCTTACACCACATCGGCAGAAGTCTGGACGTGAAATATTTATCAAATAGAGCCTATGAAATATTACATCTGGGGGTTTCTTCCCTATCACAATTGCAGCCGGGAAGGAGCATCGATGGAGGGAATTATTTTCATTTCGTACGATCACTGATATGTGGGATTACATCATCATTTCCACATGTCACCCTGTGAGTGCTGACACATATCACCTGGAAATGGTCCCATTGGACCCCTGAAAATGCTAAAATTGAGTGACACATGTCCCCTCCCACCTCATCATCTGTATTGCCACGTCATTGATGACATCAGATACCATGTCAGCTCTGAGGAACAATAGTATAATGCCATGTGGTCACTTGGAGGAGAGAGAAAAACACCTTCTCGACCTTGTTTTTGCATGCATTTCCTTTGTTAATGAATTTCGCCACCCCCAAAACTTTTATACTATATCAAAAAATAGGCCCTTGCATCGTCTTTAGAGTGAAAACCCCCGCAGATCGTCAATATGCAGGGCTTCGATGATATGCCAAATGGAGGAGAGAGAACGGGGGTGGCCGAGTCTTTGTTTTGTCAAGCATTTCCTTTATAAACGAATTTTCAGCCTCCTCAACGATGTACCACTATATCACAAGATTGATGTTCGCATGTCTTTTAAGTTCAAAACCTCATTCATCAGCCAATTTTTGGGATGCGGGACCTATGAAACTGTGGGATCACCAACATGCGAGATGAGGGGTTGCCGACATGAGAAATGTGGGGTCGCTGACATGCGAGATGCGAGGTTGCCGACGTGCAGGATGCGAGACTACAGGAGCTACGGGACTGCAGTACTGCCAAAGCTGTGAGACTACAGGACTACAGGACTGCAGAACTTGCGAGACTGCGGGACCTGTAGGATGTGAGACTATGGGATTGTGGGGCCCTCCAATGTGATTTTCCTTTGTCCCTATAATGTTTTTTCTTGGTTTTTTGGGTTTTTCAAAGGAAATCTTCAACAGGCTCTAACTTCTTATACATGAATCCTTTCTTTAGACTTCTATATACCATTGGATATCTCTTTTCAAGAACAACACAATGGGGAGGGCTTGATTCGGTTCTGATACCTTCTGTGGCCTAAAAAATTGGAATCAAACTTCACTGCTTTTTGTACTAGAGATAATTGAAGATTGATAAGGAAGTGAGTGACAACAGATACAACCATCACCTCCTCTCACCTATAATATACTTAGTCATATAATTCCATATTAAATATTTAGTTATGTCTACCTTTAAATAAATTAAAATTCATGGGGGCATGCTTCCATGTCCTCCTATTCGTGGAACTAGTGGGGCAAAGGAAACCCACCCCTCACCATCTATCTCGATAGTCACCCCATCTGGGGCTAAACCATCCTTTCGATATAGAAACCAACATGCATCTTTTTAGGGGAGAGGCTGGCATAAGGATCCAAGTAGATGAGAAAGAGCTAGATGACTCTATGAACCCATAATTTTTCCATGGGTCTGCAATTTTATTGCTTGATCTGTGAGCATGAAAAGTAATAAGATATGGACTGTCTATGATAAGAGAATTTACCTATGCTAAGAGGGATTCTAATCACAAATTTGAGGCAATATTGTGAACCTGAGTGCCATTCTTTGGATACAATAATTTATGAGTCTCTCTCCACTAGAAGCTTGGTGTAACCTTGGGCACATATACTTTCCAAACCCATACAGAGTCCCATATGTTCTGTTGCATTTTTACTACTAACGCCAATCATTCATGCATATATAAAGAGAGGAATTCCTCTATAATCTCTAATAATTCTGCCATATCTCATTTAGCCTAACTTTCCTTTCGAAGTCCCATGAAAATTAAATTATAGGAAGGAACGCAAGGGAGGTATCCAATTTGAAGGGCTAGAGAAAACAATGTCAGGGGAGGTGAGCAGGTCAGGCCTGGGGGTGGGAAGGAAAGCAATATATAAAAATATTTTCCTCATTTCCTAATGCCTAGTATTCCTAAGAGGACCATGAGAGGA
The DNA here is from genome assembly GCA_000404065.3 of Pinus taeda. Lineage (NCBI taxonomy): Eukaryota > Viridiplantae > Streptophyta > Pinopsida > Pinales > Pinaceae > Pinus > Pinus taeda. The sequence continues at coordinate 374,482 of APFE031561861.1, read as the reverse complement.
AAATAATATATTATTTGATATGGAAGGTAAGGGAGTTCAAAATGGGATCTAAGGGGATAGAGGATCCCTTGGAAATTATCTGATTCCTCGCTTTCCATAACCCCCAAAGAAGGAAACATGATGAAGGATTCCATATATGATTTAAAACTAGATTAGAGAAGGTCTAGGAGCTCCAACAGGGAAACTTGTTAAATATATTGAGTCTCTATCAAATCGCTTGAAGAATTCATCTCATAAAGTGCATAGTCCCACAAAGAAAGTGTAGCTATTTAATAGATGTTCTAGGTTCTCTGAGTGTAGGTGACAAAGTGTGCATCATGATTGACCCTATTAGTTGTGTTTCTGAATATTTTCCCATGTTATAGGATTTTTCTAAAACAATAGCTATAGGAAAATGAAGATTTCTACATAGGAGGTTTTACTCCATATATTTTTCCATTTCTCCTCTACTTATAATTCTTAATGGCTTGATGCTAGGTGGTATGTTTACTTGATTGAAATTTCCTTTTGATTGATATCCTCACCAAACTTTGTCTTACTAGTTTGAATATGGAATGTGTTTATTTTCTAGGTTTCTCTAAAACTCTTGCCACATTTCCCCATTTGTTTTTGGTTTCCATTTCTTTGGAGGTATCCATTTAGACCATTACTGATTGTGACACCCCTCCTCCTACTAGTATGCTACTAAAATTCACCCTTGTTCTGACATATTTTGACTAAGTCTTTCTAGTATAGTTCAGTCCCCCTTATTTTGGTAGTTGTTTCCAGGAGTCTACCTACAAAAGTTTTTCTTTCATTTTTGACCTCCCAAAAACAATGTTTTTAAATCAAATCCACCCTTTTTTTGGTCTAGTGTCCAAGATGATTCTATGACTCACTTATTTTCTAGGATTAGTTTTTGTTGAGTTATATGAGGGGCATATTTATATTTCAAAATTCTCTTCTGAAGATTGAGACCTCCTTAGAGCCACCACCACCAAATATTTTCTTTGAGATCTGTTGTCATAGCAGTTGGATCACAGATCCACATTACTCCTTTGATTTTTAGTTGACATAAAGTATCCCAAGCCAACAAGGACCACTTTCTTTCCAAATGAGTCCCACCCCAAAGAAAAAATAATTGAATTTTAAAAAACTTCTATATTATAGAGGATGGAACCATCATTATTGAGAATAGGTAGATAGGTAAAGCTTGCAAGACCTCTTTTAGGAGCACTAATCTTCCATCTATGTTAAGAGATCCAAATGTCTAGCTTTCTAGTTTGTTTTAAAACTTGGATAAGAGTTCCTCCCATAAATCCCATGTGAGGGAGATTTTTTATAGTGGTACCCCAAGTTACTTTGAAGGAAGTTTATTTATTTTAAATTCTAGAATAGGAGATACAAAACATTGCAAAACCACAAGAGTGTTAAAGAATAAAACTTATGATTTATGTTTATTTATATCCATACATGAAACTAAGGAAAATATATCCAATATTTCATTTATCGCCATAGATTCTTAAGTTTTTGGAGTTGCTAATCCCATCATATCATCAAAATATTGTTGACGGGAGAGTGGAATATCCTCTCCAAATATTTGCAATTCTTTAATCCTTTTGTCTCAGGAGTTGCTTTGAAAGATCAACCTATCCCTTCCATTGACAAGATAAAGAGGAAAGGGGACAATGGGTCACCTTTCCATATTCCCCGAGTGGAATAGAAAGGGGCACATGGTAAGAAAATTGCCAAGATCTAGAAGGAGGATGAGGACATGAGGTTATATACCCAGTGGATCCATTCCTTGATGAAACCAACATATGGAAAAGAGAAAATTCTAGCTCGGTTAATCCTAATCTTTGGAGAGATCTAATTTAATCAACATTTTATGCTTGTTTGTGATTTTAAAGAAGTGAATGGCTTCATGGGCGACCATGATACCATCTGCTAGGTTCCTATACCAACATGAATCATAATTTTGATTGATTAAGGTTAAGCCTTGTAATATTGTACATACCTTTGCTTTCTGCAAATGTTTTCCATATTAAAAATTAAAAAAATGTAAAGAGGGTATGTCCTAAAAGAATAATCAGAGGACAAAAAGAATGAAAATAAGTCACAAAAAAATGAAAATATGAACCCCAAGAAAACAAAAAGACCATGAAAGTGTGCAAGTCAAAATGCCACTACTATTTACTTTTTATTCTTAATGAATGGTTGTGTACAACTTGTTACTTATGCCACAATCCATGAATAGTAAAAATGTTTAAACTTGGCTATTTCATGTTTTCAATTTCATGTCTATAGATAGAGAATAAAATCTAACCAAACAGTGTAATCTTGGCAGATAATTAGATAGGTGGAATAAATAAAGGAGCTCAACTATTTAAACTAAGCCCATGGATGAAATAAGGTTTGATTTAGACGGTTTGCTATGTAAAGAAAATGAAATATTGATAAGGGTTTTCTAGCTCAAACACACCCTAATAAAGTGAAGAAAAAATGGTAGAATGAGTAGATGGGTAAGTAGAAGAAAGGTTACATAAGTATGGTGATTGATTAGAAAAAAAGCATATTTATCATTTTTCATCATACATGATGGACAATCAAGCATGCAAACGAATTTCAAAGTCAATTAATTAACATCCCCCATTCATTTCACCGCTTTACTTCACTAATTTCCCATAATAAAGTTCTAAATATTTAAAACCTTTAAGTCAAAGAGGCTCAAAACATTTCTCCGATTTTTGGAGGGACCAGATCCTCAACTCAATGACTTTTGGATATCAAATACTAGATTTCCCTCATAAAATTCATCCCCCCCATCACTTCATTCATTTTCCTCATAAAACTCCTTTTCCTAAGGGTAAAATACTTTTTGCCTAGGAATAGCACTTTTCCCCATATAAATCACTTTCATACCATTAGCCCACAAAAAATGCTTTACCCTAAGTATTAATGTAAATATGTGAAAAACATGTAATTCACAAAAAGACATTGTACTTAGTGTTTTTCCCTTTTCCACCCATTTTTCATGTTAATTACTAACTTTTATTAATATATACAAAATCCCTGAAAAACCCAATTTCCGTATATATTTAATTCCCATGTATAAATTAACCCTACGCCTTAGTTTAATTATAAAATATATTACTACCCATATCCCGGAAAAATAAATAACCCTGCCTTAGCCCTTAATCCCGTATTAAAGCACCCCGATGAGATTAAACTCTAAATTAATCCCATACCTCCACAATTAAGTGCCCACCGAGCCCCCCACTAGCCTCCGTGCAACTTCCCTACCCGATCACCATGAGATCATTCCCCTCTTCATTCGACATCTCTCATCCATATCAAGCCAACCCGACATGCACCATTTACCCACCCAATAAAGTGGTTTCCCCCCTGGCCCCCAATGCTACATGTCATCCCATGAATGGAATCGGGCGACCCCTCCTGAATACCACCAAGCGCCCAAAAGCGGTGTGATATAAACCATTTAATCCCTTCCCGCTATGTGACAAATCAACCACTATTCACCCCACACCCGCCAAAAATAACGTTTTACGTATAAAAGCCAAAAAGCCCCAAATTGTTTGTTTTCACTAACATTTCATCTGCAAGCCTTTGCACGCATGCACAACACGTGCAAATGTCAAAGCCATCAACCCACGTACAATTTCGCTCCAAAGACGCTGCAGAAAACCCAGTCGACCTTGCAGCGTATACAAAGCCCATTCAACCACTTGTAGCCACCAACCACCCTACCCAGAACCAATTCACCCTAGTTCCAGGTATTTAAGCCAGAATTCGCCAAATACCCTATCAATTTCGAAAGGAACCAACTGCTAAGTGTTTTAGTTAAGATAAAAATTAATTAAAAACTGCACACCTTGCTGAAATGCCATTGCCCTAAATAGTACAAATTACCCTACCCCATTACTCAAATCCACAAGAATTGAGAATGGCGGCCCCTATTCTATGGATGTGAGACCCATCGCCACACCCCATTTGGACCTGGACCACCTTCCCTTAGTTGATAGAGAATTCCAGATAAAAGATACCATTATTATAGAGCTCCTGCTCAAAATACATTGCCAAAGTAGGGACAAGTTCCTGAATCATGCTGATGAAATTGGCCTTTGGGAGTCAAATTTTACCAAGTACCAGTTCCACCAAGTCCATATTTTCCTAAAATTGTACATATGTGCTATGTTTGCTACATCCCCAATCACAGAACCATCATGTCTCATGACCAGAAAGTCCTTTTCACCATCACTCCTGAGTCTATAAATGATATGTTGTAGCTCCAACTGGGGTCAAACCTAAATCCCCTCTCAATTGGAGACCCGTTATACTTATATCCCAATCTCAACTATGCAAGATTCACCAAATTGATCCAAACCTTCATCATAGAAGAGAAGTACACCCCCAAAGACCCCCCTCCATATGTAGCAACTATATTTTCTCCTTAGGGCCGAAATATTGTATCCATGATATCTTGTGTTTTGGGTTACTCCACAAGTGAGCACATTAATGAAATCATCCTGGCTTTCATGTCCATCTTTACCCTAGGACAGCCTCCCGCAACTATTTATGACTTTTCCACTTTCATAGCTCATTGAATGCATGAGAAGTTCATAAGAATGGGAAATTAAAGGGTTTTCAAGTACTCCTCAGTTCTATACCACATGTTTTTATATTATCAAACAGAGAAATTCCCATTCACCCTTCAAAAGATGGACACCAAGGGTCAGCCTAGGTCAGTCATTTTTTGGACCCCATTAATCCACCAGTACCAGTCTCCATACTCATTCTATGATTTTATTGATTTATTTATACACCCAGTCATGACAATGTTGATTGGAAGCCTTCCTCTAAGGATCAATATAGAAATAAAAAGAGTCCTCCAATTATCTAAACAGACCAAAGTTGGTGACCACCATACAGAAATCAGGATTTATGGTTGCATGTTGGCACCATACAAGCTACTAAGGTATCTCCCAATGAGGTTGTTTGCATTAGAATACTATAGGAAAATTATAAATGCAGATGAAATAAACTTTGTCAATGCCAAGAAGAAGGTCAATTTCAAAATAAAAGACCAACTAGGCCCCCTCATATGCAACTCTAGAGAGGCTAGCCAAGAGGCAGACTTAATATTACAAAGTATGAAGTTCCAAAGAAGTTTTTCTGGGAGATACGATCCTTTGGAATTCATCACGAAGAAAAGACAAAAGGTCAAGCTGGGACCTTTCATTTGCCATCCCATACCTGAGATAAAAGCTTATGCAAATCGAACAAAATGGGTGGAAGGTACCCTAGTAGACTAGGACAACACCAGAGTAGATAGTGAGACTGTTGTTATTGATTTATAAAATCAGCTTGATGATAGTTCTTTTCTGCAGGTACCAGAGAAACCAGAAACTACCATGAACACTCCTCTATTCATGTAGACTCCTCAGAACGAGGAGAAGGCCCCAAAAGGAAGCAGAGAAGGAGCTTCCATTTTAGGGATGGCCACCTCTAATTTACAACGAGAATCAAACAAGAGGAAAAGGCTAAATCTAACCTCTGAGCAGGAATACACTAGAGGCTCAACTGAGATCACCAACACAGAAGCAAAAAGAAGCAGGCCTACCACTCCATCTGGAGGCATACAAGAGCCTTCCACTTCAAAACATAGGTATTGGAAAGGAAACTCAGTGTGGAAGTAGCTTCCTTTAGAATGCCTGCAGATAAAGACCAAGACATCAAGGAAAGATATAAAGAAATCAAGGCTAGAAATGAGAGGCTCAAAGCCCAAACTTATGCTCAATACTTGAAACTCACCCCTACCAGTCAAACAAGGCTATTGTCAGCCTTTGAAATTAAAGAGGGGAAACTACAGATGACCTTTGTGAAGCCTACAACTCAACAGCTAAGAACAACCTCAGATTTTAAGAAAATAGATTTTGAAGTGCTGGCAAGGGATATCCATCCCATAGACCAGATTGAGCTACATAAGCAAACAGGGGAAATGATATACTCCACTTTGATTGGAAAGGCCATAGTTGCCCACCAGCTATAAAACTCTTTGAACAATATCTCGACTCAATTCTAGTTAGATAGGCCTCCTCATAGGCCAAGGATACCAAGATCAAGTCCTTAGAGGAATTAGTAATTGAATTGGGACAGGATCACAAGGATATAAAAGCTGCAAAACAACTTATTAAAAAGAAGAATGATGACATAGCTGCATTGAAAAAATAGCTAAAGAACCCCAGCTACTTCATCCACAAACAGTAGAGGTTCTAGAAGCCCAACAAAGACATGAAGAACTCATGGACTTAGTCCTGAAGCTGAATTATCAACTCAAGGATATAGAGAAGAAGTTGGACACTTTAACTCAATTGAAGCAAGGTGACATAGCCACAACTTCTAGAACTGCCATCCCCACAGTATCCACAGTAGTTCCTTCTACCCTGGTAGCATCACTATCACCTATAGATCCACTTGCAACAGCCTTGACAGCAACAACGTAATCTACATCAGCAATAGGTACATCTGGAGAGAAAGCAAAAAAAGTTGTCAAAGCCATGGAAAAGATGTCTATCCAAGCTACATAGAGGAAAAATCTAAAGGAAAAAGTGGCAAGTCTGGAAACTGGCTACAAACTTGCCCAACTCAAGTAGAAAGAGGAAATGTAAAGGGCTCAAAGAATGGGTGAGAGGATCAAAATCCTACAAAAGGATTTAACACTTGAGAATCCACTTGGACAAACCAAAGAAATGTTGTGGGCCAAAATCATTGACTGTCAATGATATTTGGCCATCAATCCAAGTTATTTTTGAGAAAACATAGCTAGTGAAGATAGCTACTGAAGCTATCCAGAAAGTAAAGTTGGAATTTGGAAATAAGCCCGAGAATGCAAATAGACTCATCCATTTCCTCAATAGCAAAAACAGATATGAGCTACAGGAGCTGAACATTGAAGACAAAGCTGCCACCATTTTAGAAATAAGAAAGGTCCTTTCAAAAAGGAACCTTATGCTTAATTTGGAAGAAAGTGCCACAATATGCAGGTAGTCATTGATAGGTTCATGGTTAAATTTCAGATTTTGAGGGAGAAAGGTCTGCCCAGTCCTATGGTCATCAATGACAAACTCATGACACAGTCGGACTATGGGGATAGACTCAGAAAATTGGCTACGGATCAAGCCAGTTCGTCATCCATTAAAGCCTTGCCAATAGGAAAAGCATTACATGACACATTTGAGAACTTGTTTTTCCTTGAGCATGAGGTGAAACATTTGTTCCTCAGCAAGCCCAATTTTGCAAAGTATACTGTGGCTACTGAGATTTACAGGAGGATGATAAATGTGAAATTACCAAATGCACAATGGTGGGAAATTGACTGACTTACTGTGATAAATTAAAATTTAAAAGTTACCACACAGTGAATATGAAGGCAGTAGGATGAAATAGGTAAAGATAGTGCAACAAGGTCAAAGAGTATTAGATAAAAGATCAAAGTAAAGAAGACTCCAACGTGAAAATGCCACAACTATCAGCGAGCGTAAAAAGCTACATCTCAACCATAAATGGCCAGCACAACCATGATTAAAGGGAGAACAAGAAATAGTTCATTAGTTGTCTCTATCTTCTTGCTAGAAGATATTTGTATTTCCTAGAATAAATCTCAAGTTGTTTTGAGATATTTTGTAGTAAGTTTTTTGTATAAATACTTCAATATTAGAAGTGTGTAGGGTGGATTCCAAAACATTTCTATAGACTATTTCTCTCGAATCAAAATTCTATTGTATCAATGGCTGGATTGGCTTATTGGATCAAGGAACAAAGATCAGATATTTTACAGGATTCTTGTGTAAAGCGAAATACAAATAAGTATTCTCTCATGTTAAATGTTGTTGTCTTTCAAGTTTTTCATAATCTTTATGTATCTCTAAAATCTAAATGTTATAACATGGAATGATATTTCAGAAATTGCTTAAATGCACTCTGTCTTGACTGTTATGCATTATTATATGTTTTCCTCACAAATCTAAGTTAAGGAATTCTCAATTGCTTCTTAGTTTAGGTGACTTCTTGTGATCTGTAACAAAGGATTCTTGATTGGTCTTTGTTCATGATTATCCTTTGTTCTCCATTCTAATCCTAGTCTAAGGGTTCTTGAGTGCCCTTTCACCCTGGTTAGAATTACTTCACCCATTATGCCTAAAGATTTGCATTTTGTTCTGCTAGCATGTCCTGTGAACATTCCCTTTAATAAATTGATCTAGGTCTATTATCCATTTATTGACTCCATAGACCAATGTCTTGAAGACCTAGCTCTATCCATCTGCCCTAAGAATTTTGCCACCCAACCTTCAAATCAAAACCAAAACCCTAAAGAACACTATGAAATAGCCTAAAATCCCATTTAAAACAAAGCTAAATTATATATAGAGAGCCCTCTCTGAGTCATAGGTTGGCTAGAGCTTATACTTAAAAGATTGGTTTGCGGTTACCTCGGTTTCTTCCTTCTTTTGATAACTTCTAAGGAAAATTCTGAGTGATAACATAGTGGCGACCATACCGGGGAATCAAATCCTCGATCTTAATAAACATTTAAGAAAATTTTAAATATCTCTTTCAAGCCTCTTAAAGAGTTTATTAGAAGTTATTTACAAAATATCACAAAAAGAAAGTAATTAGAAAAAGCTTGAAATTCTAGCTTCAAGGAGAACTCACTACACTAGGGCTAATCCAGATCCAAAACCTACCCTAGTAGTTGATAATGCCAACCTAATTTCGAGAAGACCCAAAAGAGAAGAAAGTTCAGTTAGTCAAACACCTTTAATCAAAGCTGATTCGTGCCCTGATGAGTGGTTGTTTTTAGAAGACCTTCCCTTTGATGTGTGTTTGATCTTTCCCTATTTAGAACAAGGTTTGAAAGTGCACTTGGTGAAATTGTTCTAGATCTAGAGTTTATTGTAGACCTCGAAGTCCAAAAGGCCAATCAGTCAATTAACCAATATATTCTAAATTCCCCACAGTCATCCCTTACTACTACTAGGAACCCTGAGCTTTCTGAACTAATATCCACTACTCTTAGTTCATTGTTATTCCCTTCAACCTCTAAAGTTCATTCCCCACCTCCATTCATACCCTCACTCCCTTACCAACATATCATATCCCAGGTACCACCTGTTGGTCCTAGTTCATCCTCCACTACTGCATCATCCTCCAGTGCCTCAACCCCACATTTTAGCCCATCCCAGCTTATAGCCATGGAAAATAGATATGCTCCCCTCATCTTACATGCCCCACTTGGTGCCATGCCAACAGACTACCAGAGTAAAATCTTCCAATTTTATGGCGTAGGACTCTACACTGCACAACACCATGTTAATAAAATGACAGACTACTTTGAACTTCATGAAATTGATATTATGGATGTCCAAATGAGATTATTTGCTTAGAATTTAGCTGGTGATGTTATAAAATCGTTTAGATCACTGCCTAATAATAGTATTGATAGGTTAGAAGTATTTCAACAACAATTTTTGAGTAGATGGGAAAAGAAAAATAATCCTCTACAAATCCTTTCTGAATATGAAAATATTAGGAGAGGACCCAATGAAACTATTCAAGATTACTGCACCAGATTTAACAATATATATAATTCAATTGCAGTTAATCTTAAACCCCCACCTGACTTAGCATTGATAAAATTTCCTAATGGTTTTGAAACAGACATGGCATTCCAGCTCAGGGAAAGAAACCCCCCAACCCTAGAAGATATGGAAAGTGTAGCAGTAAGTGTAGAGGCTAATTTATTAGCTAAAAGAGCTAGAGTTAGAAATGAAAGAAGAGGATTAGCTAAAGATGAGCCTTCACCATCTGACATTAAAATAGATAGCTTAGCAAAAGGCATGGAGAAGTTAATGGATAGAATAGAGAATATAAAGAGGAAACTCCAGTGGGATAATCAACAGGCACCTCTAGTTAGAAACCCGAACTTTAGGAAAAACAAAAACCAAAATACTAGAAAAAATGGACCTGATCAGAATATAAGACCTCCTTTCCAAGAAAATTATGTAGAAACATCCCATCCTAAAGAACTAGATCAAGACACATAGATTAACCTGATGGGATTAGATGATGAAGGTACTTTTTTCTGACCCAAGATGATCAGGAATTGCATATGCTGCAGCAATTGCAAATCCTGTGTAGAGAGTCATTTGACTATAAACAAGGTTATGATTTTGCCATCTTTGAAGTGCATAAGCAGTATAACCTAAGGGGTAAAAAGAATTTTGATATCTCTGGCCAAACCAAGAAAATAGTGCCATATCAACATAAGAAAATTAAAGAAGCCCCAGTTTCCAAAGTCCTCCAGATTCTCCCTAGACAAAACCAGAATTCTTCTAGTCCTACCATTGAAGATATTACCCCTAATCAACCTTATAATGTCCAACCCTCTTCTTCAACTTCCCCCAAAAAACTAGTGGACACACCTCAAAATACTAGATTGGAAAATTCACAAAAAGAAGTCCCCAATAAAGGAAAAGAAGACCATCCCACTCAAAACCTTGCTGTCAAAAGTATAAACCCTCAAATAGAGAAAAATCCTTTGCCTTTTAATTTGGGAGCAGAGGTAGCTAAGCTAAATATTTCAGTCCCTTTGATAGAGTTAATCAAGAATGAAACCTACAAAACACAGATTGACTAGACCCTGAACCTTGCTGAGAATGAAGATTCTGTTAACTTGTTTGATGACCAACCTGAACTTATATTTGGTCTAGATGTCAATGGTAAACCATTAGAAGGAGGGATACCACCTTTCTATATTAGCCTTAGAATCCATGACAAAATTCTTCATAATGCAATGTTGGATTCTGGTGCCTCCCACAACTTAATGCCCAAATCAGTAATGGAAAAATTGAACCTAAACATTACAAGACCTTACAATGACTTATTTTCATTTGAATCAAGTCAAGTGAAGTGTCTGGGGTTGATTAAAGACCTTTGTGTTACCTTAGTTCAATATCCTGCTAAGAGCATCCTTATGGATATTGTAGTTGTTGACATCCCACCGAAGTATGGAATATTGTTATCCAGGTCATGGGGAGCCAAATTTCAAGGATCTCTACAACTTGATATGTCATATGCAACAATTTCTATTTTTGGACAACCCAAGAAGCTGTACCAAGAAACTTTAATGAAGTACGTGGTGAGTAACCTGGATCGGCCTCAAAACTTTCCTATCTACTCTGTACATTCAGATATTGATTTTTTTATTTTGTATAATATTGATGAAACACAAGGAACTCTTTTAGGCAGTGTTGATATAGAACCAAAACAAATTGTAGTTTCAAAACAAATGAAATTGTCTAGACTTCAGAATTTTCCACTAAATAAGATAGCCAAGTTGAGGGAAAATTGGCAGAACTAGATGATACTAATTATGAAAATGAGATATTGTAGCATCTTGAGTTTGAGGGGTCAGTAAATAAGTTTGGAGCAGGAGCAAGAGTTTGGATATACAATCTAGAGAATGACTATTCAGAAGACCATGCATACAAACTAAATTTTAAATGTACTAACAATATGGCTGAGTATGAAGCACTGCTTTTAGGTGTTAAATTAGTTAGGAAGCTAGGGTCTATAAGAGTTTTTATCATGGGAGACTTTAAATTAGTGATAAAACAGGTTATTTCTGTATATATGACCAAAGACCCTAGGTTAAGTTATTACAGAGGAACCATTATAGAAATACTAAACACTTTCTTAGAAACCAAGGTTGTTGTAATTTCTAGAAAACATAATATGCAGGCTCATAGTTTAACAATGTTTGCTAGCACCTACAAGTTACCCTTTCATCCTAACTATCAGTACACTGCTGAAGTAATGCATAGGCCTGCAATCCCAGATAATTTGAAGAACTAGCAAATATTTACTGATGACAAACAAATAAACAACTTTTTTATTTCAGAACAAGAATTTGTAAATAGCAATATAGATACAGACACATCAATAGACCTTAACAATAAAGATAAAATATAAATAAACAAGATAGAAGGTGAAGAGATAGATAGGTTCCATCCAACTAAATCCACAAAATAAGAAGTAGAAAACCTAGAACAAGTTGAGATTGATGAGATAATTAACGAAGATACTGAAGTAATTAATCTCAAGAACAATTTCTCACCTAAGGGATTAACCCCTTTGGAAGAACTATTTGATTCAAATGATGTACCTAGAAAGCCCAAATGGAACCTTTGAAATCTGAATGGAGGAGTGTAATATTGGCACTGAGGAAAATCCTAAGTTGATAAAACTTTCTAAATCATTACCTCCCTTTGAAAAAGTAAAATACATTGATTTATTAAAAGAATTTCAGGGTGTATTTGCTTGGAGTTATGAGGACCTCAAGTCCTATGACACCAGCATCATACAACACACAATCTCTAAAAAATAAAATAAAAACCCTTTCAAACAAAAATTTAGAAGGATAAATCCTGTCTTACTACCTTCAATTGAAAAGGAAATCTAGAGAATCTACAATGCTAAGATAATTGCACCAATCATATTTTTTTATTGTGTTTCAAACCTGGTCCCAACTAGGAAGAAAACTGTTGAGATCAGACTCTGTGTGGACCTTAGAAACCTCAACAAAGTATCCCTTAAAGACAACTACCCTCTCCCCAAAATGGACCATATTTTGCAAAGGGTAGTTGGATCAACCAAGATATCATTATTGGATGGGTTTTTTGGTTACAATCAGATTTTAGTTCATCTTGATGACCAAGCCAAGATTGCTTTCAGTACTCCTTGGGGCACATTCATGTATGTGAAATTGCCTTTTGGACTCAGTGAATGCAAAAGCCACTTTTCATAGGGCTATGGACATAGCCTTCGCTAGAGAAATTCATGATTTCACGGTGATATACCTAAATGAAATTACTGTATTTTCAAAATCTGACAACCAGCATTTGGATCATCTAAGGCAAGTTTTTGTTGAATGTAGGAAATATGGAATTTCTTTGAACCCTAAGAATTGATTGTTTGGATTAGAAGAAGGAAAGTTCCTAGGTCATATAATTTCAAAAGATGGTATGTGAATAGACCCTGCAAGAATAGAAGCCATCTTACAAATACAACATCTAAGGAACATCAGAGAATTACAAGCTTTCTTAGGGAAAATTAACTTTCTTAGAAGATTTATTTCTAATTTAGTAGATTTAATTAGATCATTGAACAATATGTTGAAAAAATATTCGACCATAAAATGGACTGTTGAGGCCAAGAAATCCTTTGAAGACATTAAAATGGCCTTAACAAGAACACCAGTTTTGATCACTCTAAAATTTGACAGAAATTTCATCTTATTTTCCTTTACTTCTGAGCACACAATCGCTGCAGTGTTACTGCAAAAAAATGACCAGGGCTATGAACAACCTATTGCTTTCTTTGGCAAGCCCTGAGAGATGCCCCTTTAAAATACAACATAATGGAAAAACAAGCTTTTGCTTTGGTCAAAGCTATCAAGGACTTTAGAGTATATATTCTATATTCTCATATAATAGCCTATGTTCCCAATTCAATTGTTAAATACATCCTAACTCAGGGTGGTCCAGATGGAAAAAGGGGAAAATGGATTGCTACTATTTTAGAATATGATATAGAAATTAGACCAACTAAGTTAATCAAGGGCCAAGGTTTAGCCAAGCTTATGCCTGAGTCAAACTGTCAGGCCCTAGATATAAACTTTATTGCACAAATAGATAACGAAGAGGAGATCGTGACTCCACTAATCAGCCAGGCCTTTATTGAATCACCATGGTATGCTGATATCATTTATGTTTTACAAAATTTACAAGCTCCTCCACCAAAAGTAGATTTTTGAAGATGAAATCCTTAAAATTTTTCATATTAGACAATGCTTTGTTTTAGAGGAATTATGAAAGATATTCTTCTCAACTATTTATTAAAAGATGAGTCTGAAAAAGTATTACAAGAGTTTCATGTAGGTGATTGTGGATGACACTTTTACAGGAGAACCATTGTCGATAAAATTCTTAGAGCTGGTTTCTACTGGCCAACTTGGTTTTCTAATGTAAAGAAACATGTGACATCCTGTCACAAATGTCAATTTTTTTAAGGGAAGAAAAAACTTCTACCTTTACCTCTAAGACCAATTTCTGTTGAAACACCTTTTCAACAATGGGGGTTAGACTTCATTGGTTAAATTTAGCCACCTTCCTCTACCCAACACAAATGGATCCTTACCGCCAGAGACTATTTCACCAAATGGATAGAGGCCATACCTTCAAGGCAAGCCACTAACACTGTTATCATAACCTTCCTTGAAACCAACATTCTATCAAGATTTGGATGTCCAACTAAGCTCATTACTAATAATGCAGCAACCTTTAAATCCAAAAGGATGATAGATTTTTGCAACAAGTATCACATAACCTTGGGCCATTCCACAACCTATTATTGTCAAGGAAATGGACTAGCGGAATCTTCAAACAAAAGCCTGGTGAACATCATAAAAAATTTGTTGGAGGATAATAAGAAAACATGGAATAAAAAGTTATTCAATGCCTTATGGGCAGATAGACTAACCACAAAGAAATCAATTGGTACATATCCTTGCCAACTAGTTTATGGGATGGAAGTTGTTTTCCCATCTTCCTTGGGAATATCAGTAATGAAGCTACTCCAAGAATTGCAGGTTGAACCAAATGACATCCCAAGAAGAATCAACCAAACAATTCATTTACAACAAACCAGGGAAGAAGTGTACATAAGATCTCAGGCTGTGCATGAAAGGATCAAGAAGATGTTTTATAAAAGGACCAAGGATGAGGATTTTTTATGTGATTTTGCCGAAATTATTCTCACAAACAAGATTATGGATCACAGAAGTCTGAATTCTTTAATGATTTCTACATTGCTGGCAAAGTCTTAAGATGGGATGCAAGGACGGAAGATAAATGTAAACATGAGAAATTTGATTTCCTATGGAAAGGCCCATATGTCATTTTTTCTTTCAGAGGTAATAATGCTTTATTCCTCAAAGAAATGGATGGTACAAAAGCAAAAGGTGGACCAGTGAATGGTCGGATTCTCAAACACAATTTTGAACCCAACTACTGATTTTTACTTTCCATTGTACATATTCTGTTTTTTTTCAAAAAGTTTAGTTTGGATTGGATGGTGGCCATTGAATTTGAAGCCCGGAGAGAAGGCCCTAAGCTTCAAAGGAGTCACTATCATATGTATCAATAATGCACAGACTCAAAAGGTAATTTTGCAAGGTAACATCAATGCCAATTTAAAGGCTACTGATTTACAAAGTTCTTGACATTTCACCAGGAAATGCCATCCCCAAGTGGAACCATTGTTAGGTTTGTATACCAATAGGAGTCATAATTTTG
This sequence comes from Pinus taeda, assembly GCA_000404065.3. Classification (NCBI taxonomy): domain Eukaryota; kingdom Viridiplantae; phylum Streptophyta; class Pinopsida; order Pinales; family Pinaceae; genus Pinus; species Pinus taeda. The sequence goes on along the minus strand of APFE031561861.1, from coordinate 359,069 downwards.
ATTGGCTAAGGTTAAGACTTGTAATATTGTACATAACTTTTCTTTTTGCAAATGTTTTCCATATAAAAATTTTAAAAAATGTAAAGAGGGTATGTCCTAAAAGAATAATCAAAGGACAAAAAGAATGAAAATAGGTCACAAAAAAATGAAAATATAAACCCCAAGAAAACAAAAAGACCATGAAACTGTGAAAATGCCACTACTGTTTACTTTTTAAGCTTAATGAATGGTTATGTGCAACTTGTTACTTATGCCACAATCCATGAATAGTCAAAATGTTTAAACTTGGTATTTCATGTTTTCAATTTCATGTCTATAGCTAGAGAATAAAATCTGACCAAACAGTGTAATCTTGGCAGAAAATTAGATAGGTGGAGTAAATAAAGGAGCTCAACTGTTTAAACAAAGCCAATGGATGAAACAAGGTTTGATTTAGATAGTTTTCTATGTAAAGAAAAAGAAATATTGATAAGGGTTTGCTAGCTCAAATGCACCCTAATAAAGTGAAGAAAAAATGGTAGAATAAGTAGATGGGTAAGTAGAAGAAAGGTTGCAGAAGTATGGTGATTGTGTTGAAAATAGAAGCAAGAAATGCTAAATATACAAGTGCTAAAAATAGCATTGCCATAAATAGCATTTTGGGATACATTCCTATTTTAGTTAGTCCCTGAACTAAAATTGAGAAGTAAAATTTGAATTTGTTCTTAGCAGTTTTTTGACTAATAATTAATTAATTAATCTTGAGTTAATTAGTTGGAGAAAATCAAACATGAAGTCTATGTGAGGACATGCAACAGTTACCCCATTGATTGAGGAATTTATCCCTTAGTTAAAGAGATAAGGATGAGTTGTAATTTGAGTTGTAATCAGTTAGCTCAGTTAACTGAGTTAAGTCCAGTTAGATTAGTTCAAATAGTTTGTGGAACTAATTGTGAGTTTAGTTAGTTAATGCATGCATGCATGCAACTTTTTCACTTTAGATAACTGAATATTCTCTCATAAATTACTCATGCATGTCAGTTCAGTCAGAGACCCAGTTGAGATCAGATGGAGGGACAGTGTAGTATCAGTTGTAGGAATATTCCATTGTGAATATCTCATGCATGCAAAAGGAATTCATTCCTTAGAGATTGTGAAGTTACTTCTTCAGTTTAGTGAGTGTGATGAGGCCAATTCACACAGGTGGCATCACTGAACCCCAAGGAAATAGGAGGCTTGGAGGGATGAGGTAAGGCATATCTAATGTCTATTCGGTCTGTGAGCTGTATTGTTTGATTGCAAAGAGAGCATGATAGCTTGTGAGCCAATTCTTTTTGTAATCTGAACATATTTCCACTTGTATGATAATATAGAGATCGAGGTTTTTAGCTGAGGCTTTCCCGGGAGTATTCTTTTGTGTTCATGTGTGATTGCTTTCTCATTCTCAATTATATGTGTTGTATTTTATCTTGCTCAAATTCGATTAAGCTTCTGCAAGTTTGTTGTAGAAGTAGATCTTGTATTTTGCTTTAGTATATTGCATAATCTGTTGATCTACAGTGAGAATTTCTACGTGGTATCAGAGCAAAGGTGATCAAAGTGAAGAAAAATATACAAAGAAGGGAAAAGTTTGAATGTTGAAGTTCCTGAAATAGAAATCAAGTTCTTATCACATCTCAATTTCATTAATGGCATTCAACGGTTTAAGACTTGAGTATTTCCTTAATGGCAACTCGAATTATATAGCCTGGAAGGATCACATGGAAGCAGTTTTAGAGGATAACAGTCTAAAGGACTTCATTGATCAAGAAGTCCCCAAGCCAGTAATGGATAATGCTACAGAATTGGCAGAATGGAAGAAATGTGTGGCTAGAGCAAGAAGAATCCTCTTGGAGGGAGTTCGAGACCACATTTTCTCAAGCCTCCATGGGAAGGAGACACCGTTTCCCATGTGGAAAATATTGAAAGATCTATATCACACCAACAATAATCAAAGGAAGCTGGCACTAAGAGAAAAGCTTTGGAAAATCAAGTGTGAAAAGAGCGACACAATCTCTACATATCTGAACAAGCTCACCACCTGCAGGGATGAGCTTGGAAGTGTAGGGATCACGACAGCCAATGATGACATGGTGAGTCTTGCACTCCTCGGTCTTCCTAAGAGCTAGCATAGCTACCAAGACTCAGTTAATGGAAGAGAGAAACTGCCAGATTGGGAACGACTTTGGTCAGATCTGATGCAGGAGAAGATAAGAAGAAGCAACAGAGATGGATCTTCATCAAAACAAGATGATGAAGAAAATCTAGCCTTAGCAAGTAAGGCAAGGAAAGGGAAACAAAAGGCGTCCCATGCCAAATCTAGTTCTTCCCATGGTGGGAAGAAGTTTGACAAATCGAAAGTGTGACGCTTTCATTGTCATGAAGTGGGCCATTATGCTACGAATTGTCCGTAGAAGAAATCCAAGAATGTATCCTCGAATGGATCTAATGGTGAGGCATTGGCCTCACAGTTTGAGTTGCATTTCTCTCTTATCGCACGCATGGTTTCATCCATGGTGGGATGTGTGTGGTACCTAGAAAATGGAGCTTCATTCCACATGTCAGGTGACAAGAATATTTTCAGTACCTTGGAAGAGAAGGATCTCCAGATGTGGATTGATATGGGTGATGACGGAAAGTACCATGTTTCAGGTGACGGTACTGTTGTGTTTCAGAGGGAGCATGGAGCTCCCCTCGCCCTAACTGATGTAAAGTATGTACCAGGTCTGAAGAAAAATCTTGTGTTTGTTTTTATGCTAGAAGATAAAGGATATGATGTAGTATTTAGTAAAGGAAAAGTATTCTTGAGGCATATCGACACTGGACAATCCAAGCGAATCGGGATTCAAGTAAAGAATCTCTACAAGTTGGAGGTAGATGACTGTGCTGCATTGAGTTCTAGAGATGAGATGGTGCAGAGCCAATATGTTGGCGAGCTATGGCATAGAAGATTGGACCACTTGCACCATGGATCCCTGAAGATTATGCAGTAGATTTCTGCTGGACTTCCAAAGGGAAAACTGGTGCAGACGAATACATGCAAAGGTTGTACCTAGGGTAAGTATGAGAAATCTTCTTTTCTGGATCGAGACAGTAGACCTAGAGAAATCTTGGAGCGAGCTCACGCAGATGTTTGTGGACCTTTCTCTACAACCTCCACCGCTAAATAAAGGTACTATGTTATTTTTATTGATGATTTTTCTTGTAGATGCTAGATCTACTTTATGTAAAAGAAGGATCAGACCTTCTTGAGGTTTTGTGAGTCTAAAGCCTTGGAAGAGAAAGAATCTGGAAAGAAAATAAAAGCCTTAAGTAGCGACAATGGTGGAGAGTATGTCTCCCAACAGTTTAAGGACTTCTACATTGCAGAAGGAATTAAATGGGAGTTGATGGCACTCCATAACCCATAGCGGAATGGGGTGGCCGAAATGAAGAACAGATTGATTGTGGGAGCATCTCAAGTGATGTTGCATGAACAAAGCCTACCACTGCATTTGTGGGCTAAGGCATGGAATACATCAGTATACTTGCAGAACAGAAGCCCACATTGTATACTGGGAATGAAGACACCTATGGAGGCCTTTTCCAGGAAGCGACCAGATGTGAGTCACTTCTGAATCTTTGGGTCACTAGGTTACTATCATGTGACCAAAGATGCCTGGAAGAAGCTAGATCCAATAGCTGAGTTGGGAATACTTGTGGGGTACACGAATACACCCCACAACATCGAGTGTACCTGCCTACCAGTCAGAGGATAGTGGTACGTAGGGATCTGAAGTTCGACAAGCAGACAACCATGCGAGTATCACTTGAGAGGGAGCTCAAGTTGCATGTAGATGAGGAACCTAAAGTTCCTAAGGAGGAGGAGCCTCAGATTGATGCGGAGAAACCACATGGAGAGGATCCAAGAGTGGAGACATCCACTCATGCTGAGACTTCTAGAGATGGGTAGAAATTCTCAAGAGAAGTTGATAGGTTAATGCTGGATGCACGGGAGAATGTGGGACAACCATCTTCTTAGTGCAGACAGAGGAGGTCACCCGAGTGGTACACTGGTTACATGGCCCTAGTTGGGGAGTGTGTAGAGTCTAAACCTTCATTCGAGAAGGCAATGCAACAACCAGTCTAGGTTGATGCAATGGTAGAGGAGTACGACTCTATCATTCAGAACAGTGTGTGGAATGTTGTCCTAAGACCTCAAGACAAGTCAATGGTGAGTTCCAGATGGCTTTACAAGGTAAAGCAGGCAGCTGATGGTAGTGTTGAGAAACATAAAGCAAGGTTTGTTACCCGTGGTTTCTCATAGGTTGAGGGGATTGACTATGATGAGACCTTTTCTCCTGTAGCAAGGTACTCATCTATCAGATCGATGTTGACACTATCAGCTCAGACGGGTTGGAAGATCCATTAGATGGATGTGAAGACTATGTTCCTCAATGGGAAGATTGAGGAAGAGCTGTACATTTAGTATCCAGAAGGTTTCGAGACCTTCGATTGTGAGTCGCATGTGTGCTAACTCAAGAGGGCTTTTTATGGGCTGAAGCAAGCATCATGTGCTTGGTACACCAGGATCGACAACTATTTCACCCTATTGGACTTCACCAAGAGTGAAGTAGATGCGAACCTTTATCACATCATGGTAGAAGGTAAGCCATTGATCATTGTTCTTTATGTGGATGATCTGATTTTTATAGGTGATGATCAATTGATCAAGTCTTGCAAGGAGGACCTTGCAAGAGAGTTTGAGATGAAAGAGATGGGTCTTATGCACTACCTTCTAGGCATGGAGGTGTGGCAAAAAGATGGGGAATTATTTGTGTCTCAAGGAAAGTATGCCAATGAGATACTCAAGTGCTTTCACATGAAGTGCAAGCCCATGAAGACTCCTCTAGCTGGGAACTGGAGGAAGGAGGATGCTACATCAGGTGAGGTAGTAGTTGCTACTGTTTATTGGCAGCTTGTGGGTTCACTTATGCATCTAGTGAACACATGACCAAACTTATGCTTTGCGGTGAACCAGCTGAGTCAAACTATGGTTCAACCTACCAAGTTGTTTTGGAAGGCAACAAAGAGTGTGCTAAGATACCTCAGAGGCACATCTTAGTTTGGATTGCAGTACAGACAGACAGAGGGAGTGAAGCTTCAGGGTTCACAGATGCGGATTGGGCAGGGAGTCCATAAGATGAAAGAGCATTTCTGGAGGAATCTTCAACCTTGGTTCATCTACAGTTTCCTGGTACAGTAGCAAATAGAGGTCAATTGTGCTTAGCTCAGCAAAGGCTGAATACATGGTTGCTAGTCATGCTGTGTGTGAGGCCATTTGGAAGTAGAAGATTCTAGTGGGATTGTTTGGCTAGAGGATGGATCCAATCGTGATCTACTGCGATAATCAAAGTTGTATCAAACTCTCTGAGAATTCATTTTTTCATGACAGGTCCAAGCACATTGATATTCGGTGTCACCATCTTCTAGATTGTGTGGTCAAGAGGATCATGTTGTTGTGGTATGTTTCGATAGAAGAATAGGATGCAGATATTTTGACAGAGGCATTGTCAAAATGCAAGTTCAAGTTCCACAGAGACAGGATTGGGGTTACTAATAATTCCTTTCTTTTTGAGACAGAGTGTTGAAAATAGCAACAAGAAATACTAAATATACAAGTGCTAAAAATAACATTGCCATAAATAGCATTTCAGGATACCTTCAAATTTTAGTTAGTCCCTGAACTAAAATTGAGAAGTAAAATTTGAATTTGTTCTTAGTAGCTGTTTGATTAGTAATTAATTAATTCATCTTGAGTTAATTAGTTGGAGAAAATCAAACATGAAGTCTAGGTGAGGACATGCAATAGTTATCCCATTGATTGAGGAATTTATCCCTTATTTAAAGAGATAAGGATGAGTTTTAATTTGAGTTGTAATTAGTTAGCTCAGTTAACTAAATTAAGTCAAGTTAGATTAGTTCAAATAGTTTGTTGAACTAATTGTGAGTTCAGTTAGTTAATGCATGCATGCATGTAACTGCTCCACTTCAGATAACTAAATATTCTCTCATAAATAACTCATGCATGTCAGTTTAGTCAGAGACCCAGCTGAGACCGGATGGACGGATAGTGTACTATTAGTTGCAGGAATATTCCATTGTGAATATCTCTTACATGCAGAAGGAATTCATTCCTTAAAGATTGCACAGTTACTTCTTTAGTTTAGTGAGTGTGATGAGGTCAATTCACACAGGTGGCATCAATGGACCCCAAGGAAAACTGAGCAAGGAAATAGGAGGCTTGGAGGGTTCAGGTAAGGCACATCTAGTGTCTATTCAGTCTATGAGTTGTATTGTTTGATTGCATAGGGAGTAGGATAGACTGTGAGTTGATTCTTTTTGTAATCTGAGCATATTTCCACTTGTATGATAATACAGAGATCGAGGATTTTAGCTAAGGCTTTCACCAAAGTATTCTTCTATGTTCATGTGTGATTTCTTTCTCATTCGTTATATGTGTTCTATTTGATCTTTCTCAAATTCGTTTAAGCTTCCGCAAGTTTGTTGTAGAAGTAGATCTTGTATTTTGCTTTAGTATATTGCATAATCTATTGATCTATAGTGAGAAGTTCTATAGATTGATTAGAAAAAAAGCATATTTATAATTTTTCATCATATATGAATGGAAAATCAACCATGAAAATGAATTTCAAAGTCAATTAATTAACCTCCCCCATTCGTTTCACCTCTTTACACAACTAATTTCCCATAATAAAGTTCTATGTATTTAAAACCTTTAAGTCAAAGAGGCTCAGAGCATTTCTCTAACTTTTTAAGGGACCGGACCCTCGGCTCAATGGCTTATGGATATCAAATACTAGATTTCCCTCGTAAAATTCATTCCCCACCTCCCCCCGCGCGCCCCCCCAATCAATTTTGCCTAGGAAAAGCACTTTTCCCCATATAAAGCACGTTCATACCATAAGCCCACAAAAATGCTTTACCCTAAGTATTAATGTAAATATGTGAAAAACATGTAATTCACAAAAAAAACATTGTATTTAGTGTTTTTCCATTTTCCGCCCATTTTTCATATTAATTACTAACTTTTATTAATATATACAAAATCCCCGAAAAACCCAATTTCTGTATATATTTAATTCCCATGTATAAATTTTCCCTACCCCTTAGTTTAATTATAAACTATATTACTACCTATATCATGCAAAAATAAATAACCCTGCTTTAGCCCTTAATCCCGCATTAAAGCACCCTGACGAGATTAAACTCTAAATTAATCCCATACCACCATAATTAAGTGCCTGTCGGGCCCCGCACTAGCCTCCATGCAGCTTCCCCGCTCGATCACCGTGTGATCATCCCCCTCTTCATCCAACGATCCTTGTCCATATCGGGCCAACCTGATATTCTCCCTTTACCCACCCGATAAAGTGGTTTCCCCCCTGCCCCCCAATGCTACGTGTCATCCCATGAATGGAATCGGGCGACCCCTCCTGAATACCACCAAGCACCCAAAAGCAATGTGATATAAACTTTTACTGCGTTCCTGCTACGCGGAAAATCAACCACTGTTCACCCCATTCCCACCAAAACTAACCTTTTACATATAAAAGCCAAAAGGCCCCAAATTGTTTGTTTTCACTGACATTTCATCTGCAAGCCTCTGTACACATGCACAACACCAACAAACGTCGAAGCCATCAACCCATACACAATTTTGTTCCAAAGATGCTGCAGACAACCCAGTCAGCCTTGCAGCCTATACAAAGCCGATTCAACCACTTGTAGTCACCAGCCACCCTGCTCAGAACCAATTCACCTGAGTTCTAGGTATTTAAACCAGAATTCACCAAATACCCTGTCAATTTCGAAAGTAACCAGCTGTTGAGTGTTTTATTAAGATAAAAATTAATTAAAAACTGCACACCTTACTGAAACATCGTTGATGTAAATACTACAAATTACCCTCCCACATTACTCAAATCCACAAGGACTGAGAATGGCAACCCCTATTGCTATGGATGTGAGACCCATCTCCACACCCCATTTGGACCTCGACCACCTTCCCTTAGCTGATAGAGATTTCCAGATAAAATATACCACTATTATAGAGCTCTTGCTCAAAATACATTACCAAAGTAGGGACAAGTTCCTGAATCATGCTGATGAAATTGGCCTTTGGGAGTCAAATTTGCCCAAGTACCAGTTCCCCCAAGTCCACATTTTTCCTGAAATTGTACATATGTGCTATGCTTTCTACGTCACAATCACAGAACCATCATGTCTCATGACCAGAAAGTCCTTTTCACCATCACTCCTGAGTCTATCAATGAGATGTTGCAGCTCCAACCAAGGTCAAACCTAACTTCCCTCTCAATTAGAGACCTATTAGACTTATATCCCAAACTCAACTCTACAATATTGGCCCAATTGATCCAAACCTTCATCATAGAAGAGAAGTACACCCCCAATTGCCCCCCTCCATATGTAGCAACTATATTTTCTCCTTGGGACCGAAATATTGTATCCATGATATCTTGTGTTTTGGGTTACTCCACAAGTGAGTAAATTAATGAAATCATCCTGGCTTTCATGTCCATCTATACCCTAGGATAGCCTCCTACAACTATTTATGACTTTGCCACATTCATAGTTAACTGAATGCATGAGAAGTTCACAAGAATGGGAAATGAAACGGTTTTCAAGTACTCCTCAGTTCTATACCACATGTTTCTATATTACCAATCAGAGAAATTCCCATTCACCCTTCAAAAGTTGGACACCAAGGGTCAACCCAGGTTAGTCATTTTTTGGACCCCATTAATCTACCAATATCACTCTCCATACTCTTACTCTGATTTTATTGATTTATTCATACACCCAGTCATGACAATGTTGATTGGAAGCCTTCCTCCAAGGATCAGCCCAGAAATAAAAAGGGTCTGCCAATTATCTAAACAGACCAAAGTTTTTGACTGGTACCTTTACCAGAACCATATAGAAATCAGGATTTATGGTTGCATGTTGGCACCATACAAGCTACCAAGGTACCTCCCAATGAGGCTATTTGCATTAGAATACTATAGGAAAATTATTAATGCAGATGAAATAAAGTTTGTCAATGCTAAGAAGAAGGCCAATTTCAAAATAAAAGACCAACTAGGCCCCTTCATATGAAACTCTAGAGAGGTTGGCCAAGAGGCAGACTTAATATTACAAAGGAGGAAGTTCCAAAGAATTTTTGTTTGGAGATACGATCCTTTGGAACTCATCACAAAGAAAAGAAAAATTGTCAAGGTAGGACCTTTCATTCCCCATCCCATACCTGAGATAGAAGCTTATGCAAATCAAACAAAATGGGTGGAAGGTATCCTAGCAGACCAAGACAACTCCAGAGTAGATATTGAGAAAGCTCTTATTGATTTAGAAAAGTAGCTTGATGACAACTCTTTTCTACAAGTACTAGAAAAACTAGAAACTACCATGAGAACTCCTCTAGTCATGGAGACTCCTTAGAACGAGGAGAAGGCCCCAAAAAGAAATAGATAAGTAGCTTCCACTTCAGGGATGGCCACCTCTGATTTACAGCAGGAATCTAACAAGAGACGAAGGCTAAATCCAACATCTAAGTAGGAATACACTGAAGGCTTAGCTGAGATCACCAATACAAAAGCAGAAAGAAGCAGGCCTACCACTCCATATGGAGGCATACAAGAGCCTTCCAGTTCACAAAAACATCTATTGGAAAGGAAAATAAGTGTGGAAGTATCTTCCTTAAGAATTCCTACAGAAAAATACCAACACACTAAGGAAAGATATAAAGAAATCAAGGCGAGAAATGAGAGGCTCAAAGCCCAAAATTATGCTCAATACCTGAAACTTGCCCCTACCAATCAAACAAGGCGAATTTCAGCCTTTGAAATTAAAGAGGAGAAGCTACATATGAAATTTGTGATGCCTATAACTCAATACTGAAGAACAGCCTTAGATTTGAAGAAAATAGAGTTTGAAGTGCTGGCAAGGGATATCCATCCCATAGACCAGATTGAGCTACACAAGCAAACATGAGAAATGATATACTCCACTTTGACTGGAAAGGCCATAGATACCCACCAGCTATAGAACTTTTTGAACAATATCTCGGCCCTATTCCAGTTAGAGAAAGCCTCCTCATAGGCTAAGGACACCAAGATCAAGTCCTTAGAGGACTTAGTAATTGAATTGGAACACAATCCCAAGGATATAAAAGCTACATAATAGATTATTAAAAATAAGAATGATGACATAGCTGCATTGAAAAAATAGCTAAAGATACCCCAGCTACTTCATCCACATACAGTAGAGGTTTAAGAAGCCCAACAAAGACATGAAGAACTCATGGACTTAGTCCTAAAGTTGAATGATCAACTCAAGGAGACAGAGAAGGAGTTGGACACTTTAATTCAATCAAAGCAAAATTACTTGACTGCAACTTCCACAACTGTCATCCCCACAGTATCCACAACGGTTCCTTCTACCCTGGTAGCATCACTGGCACCTACAGTTCCACTTGCAACAGCCTTGCCAACAACAACAAAATCTACATCAACAACAGGTACATCAGGAGACAAAGCAACAGAACTTGTCAAAGCCATGGAAGAGATGTCTATCTAGGCTACAGAGATGAAAAAGGTAAAGGAAAAAGTGGCAAGTCTGGAAACTGACTGCAAACTTTCCCAACTCAAGTAGAAAGAGAAAACACAAAGGGCCCAAAGAATGGGTGAGAGGATCAAAATCCTAGAAAAGGATCTCACACTTGAGAAGCCACTTGGATAAACCAAAGAAATGTTGTGGAACAATATCATTGACTCTGTCAATGATATTTGGCCATCAATCCAAGTTATTTTTGAACAAACAAAGCTAGTGAAGATAGCTACTGAAGCTAATTGGGAAACAAGCCTGAGGATGCAAATAGACTCATCCATTTCCACAATAGAAAAAATAGATATGAGCTACAGGATCTGAACATTGAAGACAAAACTCCGACCATTTTAGAAATAAGAAAGGTCCTTTCAAAAAGGAACCTTATGCTTAATTTGGAAGAAAAGTGCCACAATATGCAGGTAGCCATTGATAGGTTCATGGCTAAATTTTAGATTTTGAGGGAGAAAGGTATGCCCTGTTTTATGGTCATCAATGACAAACTCATGACACAGTCGGCCTATGGGGATAGACTTAGAAAATTGGCTAA
>APFE031561861.1:150557-345139 GCA_000404065.3 Pinus taeda | reverse complement strand
TTATTTTCTCCTCTAATATATTACCAAATTTATTTGTCTTCCATCCTTTCAACCTTCATTTAATATATTTTAATTTGTTGTGGAGAACGAACATCCTGGAACCCTCCAGGCCTCTAAAATCATCCCACCACTATTGGATGTTCATCTGGAAATCCATATGATGAGCCCAAAATATCTCAAAAAAAAGGGTAAGACTCGTGGGTGAATTTTTAGGTCTCCGTTGAGTCATATAGGCTAGTGGTCCAAAGCATGTCTAAGGAAGAGCATTGCTTCCATGAAAAGGTTGCCAATTCAAAATATTTGTAAAGATTTAAAAAGATCCAATTTTGAAGCTACCTATTGTTTTAATTAGTGTTGGTTGTTCCATGTGTGTACTCCATTCTTTTTATTAATTTATACTAGCTAAGTTGAGTCAATTTCTCCCTAATACAGGGTTTCCTCTACCTCCAATATCCTGATACAACCCAATTTCTCATTAAGAGATATGATTAAATTGAAATCAACATGAATTATCCACAAATATGGAGAAATTAGCCTACTAGTCTCGAGAATGGAATTGAGAAATAGGATCTTATCATTAGGAACACTTGGACGATAAACATTGGATATGGAACAAACATCCTTTGACCTGATAGTATGAAATTAAATTGTAATAATGTGGTAGGAAGTGAACATATTTCCAACCCTAATTTCATGTTCATTGCAAATTATAGTTAATCCTCCCAAATCTCCTTGCATGTCAATTGTCAATGCCTCGTAATTTCTTTCCCATTTACTGATTATGTTTTTTAGAGCCTCACTAGATTTTTTGTTTTTCTTGAACCATCATCTTTAAAGGTTTTTTTACATACCATTTCTATTTAAAAAGTCTCTATTTTCCTTTATAGGAGAGACCCCATATACTCCATGATATTATTTCCATGATTGGGATTTATTGACTCCACAATGTGCATCAATGATAACCCCAACTCGTCCTAAATTAACCAGTGTGTCCCCTAATTCATCTAGAAGTTGTAGGTTACTCTTGTGGCCTAGTTTTTTATCATCCCAATGGGGTTTAGTAGGTTCCTTGAGTGAGTAGGTTTTAACTCCAAACATCCCACTATTGGCTACAACTAAACTATATTTAGAGACAACGTTTTGATACTTCAAATAATCTCTACCTAATGTGAAAACTTGATGTTCCAAGAGTATGAATGGATCTTTTCATTTCAAGGCCTTGGAAATTTCCAAAAAATTCAATGAATCCATGTCCATATCCTCTACTTTGTCATTACTTATATCCCTACCTTCTAAAATTTCATAGAGATACATGAGGGGTAGAGGAAATTGAGTAGATTATTGGGGAGGTGATTAATTCGCCACGACAAGGGTTGTTGGAATGGGTGAAGGAAATGTGTTTGTTGATGGGGCAGCTCTGAACCTTGGGATGGGCCCATAGTGTCTTTCATCTTAACTTCCAATAGTGGATTACTTATTGGGGAGTTAGAGGTATTTAGTGAGGCAAGTGTCTCATATAATTTTTCCTCCATGAAATTTCCTTTTGAAGTCTTTGTCTGCAATGGGGGAATCTTAGAGTTTTTGAATTTTCTTTCAACCCTGGTGAAACCATCCTTGTCCTGAGATGGAAACACTTTTAAGTTTGCATTTTTGGCCACCAAAGGGAAATATCAACATAAATGGCCATATGCATGACAATGATGACATCTAAAAGTTATATGTTTGTAATAAAGCATATATTTCCATAAATCATTGAGGTAATATATGTCAATTGATTTTGGGAGTTGTTTTGAAATGTTCAAATACATGTATATTCAGGCATGGGATATGTATCTAGCTTTCCTGATTGATTCAAATAGTTTAACAAAATTCCCAGGGAACTCCCAATCCGAGCAAGGGTTTCTTCATCCCAGAAAACCAAAGGAGGTAAGTACATATGAAACCATGAAATCCTCCTTGCTTGGTATAAACCAGTCAGTCCAAAAGTGTAGGTATAGTTTGGTTGAATTAAAAAATTATGGCCCATTCTTGAATACTTGATTCTGGTCCTCTAAACCAGTGAAAATAATTTTGAAGAAACCTTTGGCTCCCAATTCAAGCTTGATATGGCCTTTGGGTTTCAATTTATTGTTAACCCAAGTGGTTAGGGAATTTTTTGATGGCCAGATGCCTAGAAACTTCCCAATAAGCACGCGATCCCACATATATTACATATATTTGCCAATTCAGTTCAAGGAAATATATATTTTGGGTCTATGGAAACTTTGGGTAACACACTTCCTAGTTGTTGTTTTCCAATATGAGCTCTAGGTTTCCTTTTATCTTGTTTCTCTCCATCTATATTTGGGCCTAAGGAGTAAGGGTTGGAACCCAAATAATGATTCAAAGATTTATCTCTTGAAACAATCTTGCTGTAAGAGGTAGTACCACTTCCTCCATTAGCATTTTATATAGGAAGACTAGTGGAAAAGGAGGAAAAATGGTTATGCAGTTAGGGTTTTCAGAAACATAGCTAAGGTTTTGTAGATCTCACTTAAACTAACCGAACCAAGTGAATTTTTTTTATTGGAATGATATCTTACTTTTTCTTTTTAAAATAGCCATATATATTGTATCCAATTTTAAGGGAAATTCAAGAAAAATGAAGTCATCGCTGACTATGCTTACAAAAAGGCCTAATTTAGTTGACTATGCATAGAGATTATGAGAGATAATAGATCGAATTTGACATAACAAGAAAAATACTACTCCAACAAAATTGAAACATCAAGAAAAAAACAATATTAAATTTGTAGGAAGAAACAAAATACTAACACCACACAGAAAAAAGATAAATGCACCAATGAAAATAAATCACACTATTAATAAAATTTTACCTTTTCATTTTATATAGCTATTTTCAAACATATCATATAATTGTGTTAAAAGGTGCTTTATAGCTCAATAGCGGAGAAATGTTCTCACATTAAATTAGATAACATTACATTAAAAAAAATACCTACACCAAAAAAACATTACAATAAAAAAAAATACCTACACTAAAAAACTTTAAAGAAGAAATGTTAGCATTAGAGTAAATTTATATTTATATTAATTGATCAAATTTAAATCTACAAACTTTGAATTCACTATAGCGAAAATTTCTTATAATTTACATCCTTGAATAAGATTTTCTTTATTTATAAATGGAACTTATGTTTAAATTATTTTCAATCAATAGTATTCAAAATTTCCAATTGCAACCTATGTTCAAGAGACCAATCACAAATGTTTCAACAAGATGACATAGATCTTGAAAATAGGAGATAGTAGTTTAGCTTCGAGTATGAATTTGTAGATGTTTCTTTGTGTCCTACTCAACAAAATTTCATTTACAGAGTGGACAATGGAGTGTCTATTAATACATCCAAGAATGAAGTAAACAATTTCATAGGGTTTTGGGCCTATTTTTTCTGCACTCCTAGGCTTTGTCAGAAGAGTAGGTAAGGGAATCCGACATTTTTTCCCATCTAGATTGACATACATATTGATACCAATATCAACTCAGGTTGAGTTTATTAACTCACCATTCTAAACTAAATTTCTATTAGTTCATTAATGTTTGAATTGGCAAAGGACGTTGAAGAAATCCATAATAGAACTCACAGAGTGTGCATCGTTTTTATAGTTTAGGTTAGTTACTAATATAAGAAAGACTCTACATTCAAGTGGTTCTAGTTTCTTTTGAGATTATCCATACAATGAAGATTTCCTGGGAATATTTCTGATGCAAATTGAATAAGGTCAAATGAAATTCTTATGCAGAAGATATGAGTTGAAATGAAATTCTTATGCATGTGTTGAAATTTGGGGAAAAATAGAAAAAAGATAAAATGAAATGATTAATATTTTTTCTGAGTATTAAGTATTCATGTATTATTATATTTCTCTTTTAGTAATGGGGTGTGAGAGCTACTTAGCATTATAGTTTCCTACTTTCAAGGGAAAGATAAGAGTTTTATGGAAAATTGAGATCTTTATGGAGAATTAATAATTCTAGATGCATAATTTAGATATGCCCACATCAATATCTTAAATGGTTTTAAAATCTTAATGTGTGGGAATTTTAGAGTTATTCTCTCATTAATATGTTGAGGTGATACTAAACAATAATGAATTATTTAAGCAAGTTGTAAATATGTGAATTTTTTTAGAGAGGAAAAAAGAATTCATCAACTCTTTCTCTAAGAGTAAGCAAATTAAATAATTAAAGTATTTAAAAAAAGTTAAACAATTTAATTTTGAAATTTTAAAAAACAAATTTTTATTTTGAAAATTCACACACACTCACATAAAAAAATGTTGTTCCCAAAGGCGCAGTTCGATTTCAATTGTCATGATATGACATTATGTAAATTGAAATCTCGAGGTTGAAATCCCCTAATTTACTATGGGGGTTTTCAATAGCCTATGGGGCACGAGTATGAGCTCGAGCCATTTACTAATTCCTTTAGATAAAATAAAATAAAAATTGAAAAATTAATTATGTAGGTAGGCATCCCCTATTTTGAAACAGAGGTTGTATATTTTTAATTTAGTTACCATTAATTAATAAGTGGACGTCATGATTCCACCAAATATATATGGTTGAGAGTCATATCAAACCTTCATCTAGGTCATTTTCCCTTTTTCCATGAATAATTTAATAAATTTAATTAGCCATTATCAACCTTCCTCACTAGCTATCCACTTCTTTTTCACCACATGTCCCTGTGGTCTCTTTATCATGGTGTGTGATCCCTTTCCTCTTTCTTTCAAATTTAATAAAAATAATTTTAATCACAATTTTTTTGTAAATTTATTTCTAGATTCATCACATTGTTGTTCGTTATATCGATATTTTAAGCGATCATATGTGGTTCATCATCAATATTAGTGAATATTGTGAAGCCCTGATAGAAAATGAAATATGTGTTTGTTTATGTGAATGATGGAAGCAAAACGACAAAAAAAAGAGAATGAATATTTTTTTTTTCTTGAGAAAACCCTAAAAATGATATAAAGATATATATGCATTAATAATGAATGGTTAATAATTTTTATTTAGAATTAACTTTTAAATATAGGTATTAATCATTAAAATCGTAATTCGGATAATGCTATATATATGAAGTGATATTAAGAGTGTATAAAGTGGTAACTAATAATTATGATGTTATAATAATATGAAAATGTAATAATAATTATTATATAAATATATAAAATAAAAGAATTATTAACATTGAAAATGATGTTAAATAAGGGTAGGGTTGATACAAAGTAAAATAGAATTAGAATATTAATTGAAATTAAATGTGAGCTAAGTTATTAATATATAATATAATACTAAATAAATAATTATTATTATAGAGTGTTTATGTTAATGGTTTTATTAAATTAATTATAATATAAGTATTATTGTTTTATTATAATAGGATTGTTTAAAATAAAAGATAGGAAGTTAGCTAGGTATAGATTTAGAGGTTAAGGTGGGAATCCAATTTTTAGTTATTTTCCATTCTTTATTTCTATTAAGGTTGTTAAGGTGTTCTCCTATTTATATAGCCTTTTTAGATTTCTTATGGTGATAGTTATCTATTTCAGCATGGATGTGTGTGTCATCAATGAAGATATGATGACTGGTTTTATTAGAATATTCAACTAGAGCGGAGGTTTTCGAACAATTATGTTTTATATCGCCATGATGTTTTATTGTAGGCTCGAAATGTCTACCTCAACATTATAAGGGAAACTAGCTAGTTGGGAACTTAGAGCAACTCATTTTCTGTTTGGAATGGTGGTCTAACTCGTTAAACTAGGTCCAGTTACCTTCTCTCTATCTCTACTGACTTAAAATATGACTTTCACCTACCAACAGAGAAGAGATATCATATCATCTCTTCTTGCTGATCAGGAAAGAAAGTGATCTTTAAGATGATATAGGGCTCAACCTAGCCATAGCTAAAGTTTGCCTCTTTGATAAGAGGATTTCTAGAAATGCAGGATTAAATCTAAATGAAAACTAGTCCTAGAATACAAACAAAAGGAAAGAAATCATAATCCTATCTTGATTAGGAAGATGCAGATCTAACTTAATTGAGAGCAAAGTAATTAAATGATTAGGGTTTAAATATATCTGGCTTATAATGAATATCAAGCTAACGAAGTCGTGCAATTAGCTGATATTATGAATACCAAAACACATTATGTTCATAGATCTATTAACATGAATGATTAATCATTAAAATTAGGAAGTAGTTCTTATAATGCTAATAACTGTTAAACTATTAACAATGAATGATGAACAAACAACATAGGAAATAGTTTACATAATGTTACTAGTAATTAAATCAGGATTAAATGGTAGATTTATGAGTACATAGTTACTCAAATATCTCATTTCAATGCACAAGAGAAAAAGGAAAAACTAATAAAAGAATCATGAGACAAACATACTAGATAGCTAAGCCATAATAAAGGAATTCACATTGATAGAAGTGCACAAATATAAATTCAATAACATGATTCTGCTATCAAAAGAAATGAAATCTGGATTAAAAATAATAATATTCAAAAATACAGAGTGATTGAATCTGTTCTCTTACTTAATTCTTTGAATATGATCTCCAACAATGATGCAGGAAATGTGACGGAATGATCACATGTTGTGACTAACAAGGGGTTGGAAGATAAGGGATTAGTTAATTTTATTTATTTGAATGTGTGAGAGTGTTTATTTATTGTCAAATATGAGAAAACAACATAATGGCTGATTGATCCTCCCTGTGTGGAGATCAGGCCAAGCAGTTAGATTTATTTGGTTTTGAATAGGATATGAGGGATTTGAAAGCTTAATTTAGCATTTGTTTTAGAAAAGAGTGGAGTTGAAGAGATTCCTTAGGAGAGAGCGAGAGATTTCTGGATCTAAACCAAAATTGGTTCATGAATCCACTTTTGTATAAATATAGTCCTTTTGATATAATTCAGGAGGTTAGCTAGGTTAGATTCAAATGGAAAGATAGGATGGATGAGTGAAGGGAGAACTGAAACAGTCAAGTGTGACTGTTTCTTCTGTAAATATTATAATACCAAATATTGTGAATTTGTGTATATTATGTGTGCAAATCTATATCTATATGTGCTTTAATAACCCTATATTGTATTGACTAAGAACCTGAGAAATATTGGGAGTTAAGAAGCATGAATGTATGAAGGAGTTTTCCTTTACGGGATTAGTAGTTAATTGTTTAATAAACCTTGTATTTAGGCATGTAGAAATTGGGATTCCTTATTGAATGAATGGAGGGATCAGTCGGGAGGGAGTGCAATTGGGCTTTACAGTAGCCAGAAGAAGATTGAGAATATCCTCTGTAGCGAAGAATGTAGGCTTTTTTCTTTCAAATTCCTAATGGATGATAAAGAAACAATGAAGGTGAATGGATGGTGAGGATTAGATCGCATTGTTGGAAACGGAGGATGGACGGCTCAGATTTAAGCACAGACCGCATGTTTTATCATTTAATACCTTGTAAGTCAACAGTTGCATGAGTGTTGTGATCGATGATCAAATGACATCTATGGTCATCGTGTGACAAACGAGTGTCGGCATTAATCAGTGGAGGCGGTTTCCATAAACAGTAAGCGAAATATCGGGAAGCACGAAAGTGATAAGTGGTATTTAGGTCTGGTCACCCGATACCATTCATCAATCGACACGTAGCAGCAGAGCAGAGAGAGAAAAATGCTTTATTGGGTGGTTAACCATCTCGCAAGTTATCCATCCGATATCAATATCAACCGTCAGATAAAGCGAGGTTGATTGAATGGTTGAGATCGAGCAAACTGTTTGCTCAGATCGGGTGAAGTGTAAATTGTTGGATCAGAAAGGGTTCAACGATGGAGATTTAATCACTGCGGAAAGGGTTTGAAATACACGAACCCAAATTTTATAGATGTGGGTGTAATTTTATTTAAGATCTGATCTTATGCATCAAAGTGGGATCGACATCTATTAGTCGGGCCATTGTGTTCCGTTGTTTGTTGAACGACGACGTTGGTCAGGTTTTTGTAAAATCCACCAATAACATAATGCTTATGATGCAAATGTGGGCCTGACTAATAGGCTACATGTGGGATTTGGAAAAGATGCAGTTTGGCTGCGTTATTTTGGTATCAAAGCTAGATCAATGCTCTGTAGAGATTGGTTGAGAGACTAAATTTTAATTCCAGCATATGTATAATTGCACTGAAGTGAATTCGATACAGATGGATATTAGAGCACAAAGGACACTAAGATCAGAATGGGGAATATTGAACTTCTGATGAAGGTCTGGTAAAAACTTTTACTTTGATAATTTTGCAGAGATGTGTTTTGAATGTCTAAAGAACAACAAGGGATTGAAATTTCAAAGGAAAAGATGTTTTCCTTTCAGGAAAATGAAATTTCCATGTAAGTTGATTGAATAATTGGTTTGATTTAAAAGGTAAATTGAAATG
The DNA here is from genome assembly GCA_000404065.3 of Pinus taeda. Taxonomy (NCBI): domain Eukaryota; kingdom Viridiplantae; phylum Streptophyta; class Pinopsida; order Pinales; family Pinaceae; genus Pinus; species Pinus taeda. The sequence goes on along the minus strand of APFE031561861.1, from coordinate 336,625 downwards.
AAAGGTTTAGAATTTAAAGCTAAATAGAAGAGTGGTTTGTTGTGGCATTGAAGTCATTTAAATGATTTGAAGAATTTTGTGAAAACCGTTGAATGATAGTCTTGTGTCAAAACAAGAAACACTGTGTAATGCAAAGGAAAGTATTGGAATGGGCACTGATGACCATTTCATAACTTTTGCAAAAGGACAGTATAAAGATTTGATGGCAAAATGTAATATTCCTAATTAGCTATGGCTAATTGGAATATTCGATTTTATTCAATTTTTTCCTTCTATAGTTATTTGTAAATTAAACGTGAGGAAGGGGGAACGTAACTCACTTTAGAATAAAAAGTTACTTCCTAGGTAGCACAACGTTGTGACTTAAGGAGGAACTAAGGGGGCCAAATGGGGACGTAGAAATGGGGCCCATGCAAACACATGGAGGGATTGCGCAGGAGGGAAGGAACACATGGCAAGAAGGGGATCACACAGGAGGAAGTGAGCTTAGGGATTGTGGGAGGTAGAGGCTATAAATAGAGAGGAACCCCCTCATTTTGGATCATTCTAGTTATCAGCCTTTGTGATAGTCATTTCGACTTAGAGCACGCTGGTTGTTTAGCTAGTCTGCAGCACTGTTTAGTGCATTGAGTGTCTTCGTTTGGAGATCTCACCCTTAGCCCCGGGGGACTTCGAGTGCCTGCTCAGGCAACGTATTTCCATTGGCATTTCAACAGTAGATTCATCAGCATTTCAACAACATTTTCATCAGCATCTCAGCAGTAGTTTCATCTGCATCTTTGAGGAATTGCGCAGAATCCCAAGGGGGTGATTTTCGGGGGTCGGCCATTTCAGAAATGATTTCTGTGTTTTTCTGGGTTTTTTTAGTAGAGTCCGATTCCAGAGTTTCAACCTTTTCTGAGGAGGGGAGTAGCCCCAAATCCACATTCGATTTCCAGTAGCAACAACAGCATAGCATTTTCCTAGCAGCTGGGACGCAAATCAGTGTGAGGCCATTCCAGGAAAGCTTTATGGGTTTCTTGAGTAGAGCCCGACTCCAAAGTTTCAGCTTTTTCCGAGGAGGGGAGTAGCCTCAAATCATCATTTGTTTTCTAGCAGCAGCAGAACAACAGCAGCATCCATGCAGAGAGGCCATTCTTGTCATTCTGAGAGTATTTCTTCACTTGCCTTATGGAAGTCGAGGCGCCATCTGTCTAATCACCTCTTGTACTCATTTATTGCCCAGTATAATAAAATGGCTTAACATTTCTCGCTGCATTTCTTGTGTATCTGCTTGTATTTCTGGTTTACATTATTATATGATGTTCCACTATTATTTTATCACTTCTGGGTTATTATATCATTTTCACATATTTGGTTGGAGTTTTTGCTGGGGTTTGAGGAATATTCTGGGTTAGGAATATTACAGTGGTATCAGAGCATAGATCTGGCTCAGCCTGTGGAGCTAGCAATCTATGACACCGGGGGAAAAACCCTATATTTGTTACAGAGGTCAAAGGTATAAAGACACTGAGCGTAGGTTGGAGAATACCTACAGAGAGGGAGACTGTGTTCCGGTGGTGGACACAGAACATGAGGAGCCTGTGTTGGACGCAGGACAGAGGGAGCCTGTGGTGGACGTAGAGCAGGAGGATCCGATGGCAGATGATGATGGGAAGAGATTTGCGGATATGCTCCTCAAATCAATGCAGGATCTATCAAGGCAGAATGAGGTGATGGGGCAGAGATTCACGACAATAGAGGCCAGAGAGAGAGAGAGCACACAAGTTTTTCAGATTGGTGAGGGATCAGGTACAGCCCATCACTTGCCAGAGCAACGTGATACTACGTAGTAGGGGGCCTCACATGCCCCTACACGCTCTACCATGCCCACCTTCTTAGGAGCCAACATGGGGGCCGTAGCCTAGCAAGAGGCAAAGCTCGGACATATGGGCCATTATTTTGCAGAGTACCAGGCCTATGGGCAGGATTTCAGGGAAGCCCTCTCATTCAGAGATTTTGTTCAGCTCCAGCGGGATAGTAGACCCCGCGACCATCACAGAGGGTACCGACATTACCATGATGGTGACACCCACCGTTCAGTGAGTAGATTCCACTTGCCTACGTTTGATGGTTCATCAAACAGTTCGGCAAAGTCTTAGGTGGAGAGGCTAGACATTTATTTCTAGCTTAACCAGATGTCGGAGGCAGAGGCCATCAAGGTGGCAACATTGCATTTGGATGGTGAGGCCCAATGATTGGTGGTTTCATGGGATGGTTACACTGGGGAACTCCACAGTGATATCATATGTCGAGTTTACCAGGAGACTAAAGGAGCGATTTGATCGGAGGGATCCAAAGCAACATTTCGTTGAGATGATGAGGCTCAAACAGACAGGGAGCCCCGAGACTTACGTTGTATATTTCTTGAGGGTCTCCGTGATGGTGCCAGACCTATCCATGGCATTGAGGGTTTATATGTATGTTGAGGGGTTAGCAGAGCCACTTCAGGGTTTAGTTTGATCCACTAAACTAGCCACACTCCAGGACGCTATCAACAGGACCCGAAACTTACAGGATGTCTTACCTAGGACCCTAACACCTTACCCCCAGAGACAGACTTTTCAATCTAAGGGGAAGGATGTGAGGATTCCTCCTCCAAAGCGGAATCCAAGATGAGTACATCTTGATGACGATGCCAGGAGGGAGCTGAAGAAGAAGTGGTTGTGCTTCACCTGTCAGGAGCCATGGGCACTAGGACATTGATGTGCTGCTGGCAAAGCACATTTTATTGAGGTCTTCTCTGAGAGCAGTGGAGAAGAAGATGACGAGGAGGATGTGGAGGTAGGAGATAGCCATGCCATACAGGGACCTTTGCCACCTCCACCACCAGCAGCAGGTGGTGCATCTTTTGCACCCACCACAGGGGCCCTTGCAATGTTTCGAGGAGTTACCAAGTATCTGACACTACGCGTACGAGGGACAAAATGTGGCCACTGCATATTAGTTTTGGTTGACAGTGGGACCACTCACAACTTCATCGATGCATAGATGGTTGAGCAGAGAGGTATACAAACAGAGAGCTTCGATGGGTTTTTAGTCTTGGTCCCAGGAGATTAGACCATGACGTGTGCTCATTATGTTCCAGAGCTTTTAGTGACGATGGGCACCTACACATTGACTGACCACTTTTTCATGGTCGATATTCTGGACACCAACATGATACTGGGTGTTCAGTGGCTTATCACTCTAGGGAAGGTCACGATAGATTGGAAGACCCTGGAGATGGAGTGGGATGATGAGAAGACAGGGAGGCATGAGAAGATAGGGGGACAACACATGTACCTACCTCAGACTATTTCGGCTCATCGGATGGAGGTAGTCATCCGAAAGGGAGACATAGAGTGGGCAGTAGAGCTGTGTGCATCAGAGGCACGGACTATAGGGTGGATGGTACATCCAAAGATACAGTCCATCCTTGACCAGAATGCCATAGTGTTTGGGGAGATTCCGCCAGGAAAGCCACTGGATCGGGGGTTTGAGCACATTATCGAGCTTGAGCAGGGAATCCAGGCAGTGATCACTACCCCCTATAGGCACCTGAAGGCCTATCGAGATGAGATTAAGCGGGCTATCCAGGAATTGTTGGCTCTTGGTCACATTCGATCGAGCACGAGTCCTTTTGCTTCTTTTATGGTGTTGGTGAAGAAGAAGAATGATACATTGAGGATGTGAATCGACTACAGGGTGAGGACTGATCACAACAACCTCAAGTTCTTTTTGGAGCAGAAGTAGCTACATGAGAGGTAGCAGAAGTGGATCAGTAAGATCCAAGCATATGACTTTGACATTGAGTATGTCAAGGGTAATAACAACGTTGTAGCAGATGCCCTTTCACGTAGACCAGCCACGTTGTATCCTATGAGCTTAGATACAGATTGGAGGGCTCGACTCTTAGTAGAGTACTCCAAGGACAGGTTTGCATGTGAGGTTCTGGATGGGCAGGTGGCAGATGACAGGTACAGGATGGTCGATGAGATCATCTATTATAGGGACCGGATCTTCTTGACTGAGGGGTCTCAGCTCAAGAAGAAGATACTCCAGGTATCACATGATTCACCTTTGGCAGGACATCAGGGTTTTACCAAAACCTACAGGGCCATTAGAGAGAGGTTCTCATGGAAGGGCCTCAAGGAAAATATACTCCAACACATCTGGGAGTGCGATGTTTGCCAGAGGAAAAAGGGAGAGATGAGCCATCTCGCGGGTTTATTGCAGCCTCTTCCCATTCCAGAGGGGAAATGGGAGAGTGTTTCGGTGGACTTCATCATAGGGTTTCCCATGGTACAGGGCAAGGATTGTATCTTTTTCGTCGTTGATCGACTGACAAAGTACGCACATTTTTTTTTCCATATCCGCACACTATACAGCAACACAGGTGGCCGAGCTGTTCTTTAGAGAGATCTTCAGGGTACATGGTCTTCCTAAGATAATCGTCAGTGATAGGGACAACCGTTTCATGGGTGGGTTTTGGCAAGAGCTTTTCCAGTTGCCGGGGACAGAGTTGACATCGAGTACCAGTTATCACCCATAGACAAATGGGCAAACAGAGATAGTTAACAAGTGGCTAGAGGGCTACTTGTGTAACTATGTCAGTGGGCAGCAGCGAGCATGGCTGAAGTTGCTGCATCTGGGGGAGTACTTCTATAATACTTCGCATCACATGTCCATTGGTATGTCACCATTCTATGCCTTATATGTTATCATCCTTTATCTTTTGTCGACGTGATGTTTGGTGATAGCAGGGCTCCTAGAGCCAAGATTTGGATCCAAGAGAGTCAGGATATCCTCCGAGCTCTCAAGGATAACATGGCTACAACGCAGAATCAACAGAAGCTATATGCCGACAGGGGTCGGGTGGAGAGGCAGTTCGAGGTAGGGGACATAGTCTACCTACTATTACAGCCATACCAACAGTCATCACTGAAGCAGAAGGGGGCTGAGAAGCTCAAGCCCCACTTTTATGGGCCATACAGGGTAATATGCAGGATTGGATAGGTTGCATATGAGTTGGAGCTGCCCCAAGGCAGCAAGATTCATAAAAATTTTCATGTATCATGCCTGAAGAAGGCATTGGGGCAGCAGGTGACCATGACGGATGAGCTACCACCCATGGATGATGATAGACATTTGGTATTGTAGCGGGAGGCTATCATTGACTCTAGGGAGAGACAGCCATGGAGCAGGATGGTCCGAGAATTCTTAGTGAGGTGGAAGAATTTGCCGGATGAGGATGCCACTTGAGAGAGTGAGCAGATGTTACAGCATCCATCACTTCAGTTGCTTGAGGACAATCAACATTTTGTGGGGGGACTCTGTAATATTCCTAATTAGCTATGGCTAATTGGAATATTTGATTTTGTTCGATTTTTGCCTTCTATAGTTATTTGTAAATTAAAAGTGAGGAAGGGGGAACATAACTCACTTTAGAATAAAAAGTCACTTCCTAGGTAGCACAACATTGTGATTTAAGGAGGAACCAAGGGGGCCAAAGGGCGACATAGAAACGGGGCCCACGCAAACACATGGAGGGACAACGCAGGAGGGAAGGAACACATGGCAAGAAGGGGATCACGCATGAGAAAGTGAGCTTAGGGATTGTGAGAGGAAGAGGCTGTAAAATAGAGAGGAACCCCCTCATTTGGGATCATTCTGGTTATCATCATTTGTGATAGTCATTTCGACATAGAGCACGCTGGTTGTTTAGATAGTCTGCAACATTGTTTAGTGCATTGAGTGTCTCCGTTCGGAGATCTCACCCTTAGCCCCAGGGGATTTCGAGTGCATGCTCGGACGAGGTATTTACATTGGAATTTTAGCAGTAGATTCATTAGCATTTCAGCAGCAGTTTCATCAACATTTCAGTAGGAGTTTCATCAGCGTCTTTGAGGAACGATGCAGAACCCCAAGGGGGTGATTTTTCGGGGTCAGCCATTTCAGAAAAGCTTTCTGGGTTTCTTTGGGTTTTTTGAGTAGAGTCCGATTCCAGAGTTTCACCTTTTTCTGAGGAGGGTAGCAGCCCCAAATCCTCATTCGATTTCGAGTAGCAACAATAGCACAACGTTTTCCCGGCAGTTGGGACGCAGATCAATGTGAGGCCATTCTAGGAAAGCTTTCTGGGTTTTTCTGGGTTTCTTGAGTATAGCGTGAATCTAGAGTTTCAGCTTTTTCCGAGGAGGGGAGCAGCCCCAAATGATCATTTGTTTTCTAGTAGCAGCAGCACAGCAGCAACATCCATGCAGAGAGGCCATTCTTGTCATTCTTAGAGTATTTCTTCACTTGCCTTGTGCAAGTTGAGGTGCCATCTGTCTAATCACCTCTTGTACTCATTTATTGCCCAGTATAATAAAATGGCTTATCATTTCTCGCTGCATTTCTTGTGTATCTGCTTATATTTCCTGTTTACATTATTACATGATGTTCCACTATTATTTTATCTCTTATGGGTTATTATATCATTTGCACATATTTGGTTGGAGTTTTTGTTGGGGTTTGAGGAATATTCTGGGTTAGGAATATTACACAGAATTATCTATGCAAATTGAAAACTATAGTTATTTTGAAACTGACAATTGTGATGGAAATCCTGTTTTATATAGAAAGGAGAAGTCATATGTAGTTGACATGCTTATTGAATATGAAGGAATTTGTATTTTTCTGGAAATATTATTCGATGAACCTGATAACATAGAGGAAAAGATTATCTTTAATGATAGTGGAAGAGAAGTTGTAGAGTACAAACAATAGTTTGTAAATGGCAGAGGCGAAGAAGAATTGGACAGAAATTTCATAATTTCTATGGTAAGGGAGAATGTATAGCAGACAAATGTCAATGGAGTTCAGTTAAGAACAAATTGTAAAGAGGAAGTTGAGAAATTGTGGAAGATGAAGACAGTTAAGAAGAAGGACAACAAGGAAGAGAAATTAACAAAAGGATTTTGTATCAACAAGGAAAGAGGACAACAACAAAATAAGTTTTGGAAACCTGGAGGAACATAATGATAGTAGCAGAAGAATTGAATCAGTAGCATGATGAAAGTGATGACCAATTATAGAGTAAAGTTTGGGATACTAGATGATCAACAGAAGAAACACATGACCAGGAGGTCATGAAAAATTTCAACTTTGGCAGTCTGATGCAGGAGCATTTAGACCTAGTCAGCAATGTGACGGAATGATCACATGTTGTGACTAACAAGGGTTGGAAGATAAGGGATTAGTTAATTTTATTTATTTGAATGTGTGAGAGTGTTTATTTATTGTCAAATATGAGAAAAGGGAAAAGTGGCTAATTGATCCTCCTAGTGTGGAGATCAGGACAAGCAATTAGATTTATTTGATTTTGAATAGGATATGAGGGATTTGAAAGCTTAATTTAGCATTTTTTTAGAAAAGAGTGGAGTTGAAGAGATTCCTTAGGAGAGAGCGAGAGATTTCTGGATCTAAATGAAAATTGGTTCATGAATCCACTTTTGCATAAATATAGTCTTTTTTGTATAATTCAGGAGGTTAGCGAGGTTAGATTCAAATGGAAATATAAGATGGATGAGCGAAGGGAGAACTGAAATAGTCAAGTGCGACTGTTTCTTCTGTAAATATTATAATACCAAATAATGTGAGTTTGTGTATATTATGTGTGTAAATTTGTATCTGTATGTGTTTTAGTAACCCTATAGTGTATTGACTAAGAACCTAAGGAATACTGTGAATTTTGTGTTGAAAAGCATGAATGTATGAAGGAATTTTCCTTTACAGGATTAATAGTTAATTATTTAATAAACCATGTGTTTAGGCTTGTAGAAATCGGGATTTCTTATAGAATGAACGGAGGGATTAGTCGGGAGCGAGTGCAATTAGGTTTTTTGAGAACGTAGGCTTTTTTCTTTTAAATTCCTAAAGGATGATAAAGAAATAGTAAAGGTGAACGGATGGTGAGGATTAGATCGCATTGTTGGAAACGGAGGATGGACGACTCAGATTTAAGCACAAACCACATGTTTTATTGTTTAATACCTCGTAAGTCAACGATTGCAAGAGTGTTGTGATCGATGATCAAAGGAGATCTACAGCCATCGCATGATAAAGGAGCGCAGACGTTAATCGGTGGAAGGCAGTTTCCATAAACAGTAAGCAGATTATCAGGCGACACTAAAGTGGTAAGTGGTATTTAGGTCTAGTCACACGATACCATTCATCAATTGACACGTAGCAGCAGAGGAGAGAGAGAAAACTGCTTTATCAGGCAGTTAACCATCTCGCAAGTTATCCACCTGATATCAATATCAACCATTAGATCAAGCGGGGTTTATTGAACGGTTGAGATCGAGCGAACTGTTTGCTCAAATCGAGGGAAGTGTAAACCATTGGATCGGAAAAGGATCAACGATGGATATTTAATCATTGCAGAAAGGGTTTGAAATACATGGACGCGAAATTGTATAGATGTGAGTGTAATTATATTGGAGATCCGGTCTTATGCATTGGAGTGGGACCAACGTCCGTTAGTCGGGTTGTTGTATTGCGTTGTTTGTTGAACAACTGGGTTGGTCGAGTTTTTGTAAAATCCACCAATAACATATCACTTCCGATGCAAATGTGGGCCTGACCCATAGGCTACATGCAGGGTTTGGAAAAGATGTAGTTTGGCTGCGTCAAACAGTCATCTACAACTCATAAAATTTGTTGTTAAAATAAGAGCTGCAATAGTGTAAGATCTGCTCCACATACATAGTTCAGATTTGTAAAAGATAACTCCCAATAATTCTCAAATCTGAGATTGATACTCTCTACCTACAGCCTGAAACTGCTACTAAAATAGTGCTTTTAAGAATTCTAGAATTGCAGAGAAGAGAAACCCCTCTATTCTTCAAACTACTATTTACAATTACAAAAATTAATTTCAAATAGGAGAGTTGTTGAAGAATAATTTAGCTTCAACAATTTCCATTGGTCCAAATTCGTTTCCCTCTTGCTAGAGTAATACCATTGATTGAAATATTATGTTCCTCATTTCTTCAACTATTCTCTTGCCAAAACCAATCAAAATTTAATTAAAATAAAAAATACCAAATCTGGGAAATAAAACATCTTCTAATAAAAACTTAAATAAATTAATTAAAGGAAATATGAGATTTTCATTAATCTTTTTAAAAATCTTATTGGTAAAAAAGAACATAGTCAAATGGATCACTCAACAAAGGCTATGAGTGAATGAAAATGCAAAAAATTAAACTAAGAATATTAATTTTGTTTACAAATTCAGAGATTAATTTTCTATTAAATTTTAGATTCATTTAATGACTGAATATGGTCATGCAACCACTTTAGAAATATTCTCCATGATTTTATCTATGCAATTAACTTTCCCGGGCACCATTTAGCTAAGTAAAACTCAACTTATGAGCTTCCAAAGTAGAAGTGTCAAAATTTCCAAAATTCCATAAATTTTGCTCTTAGACTAAAATAAGAAAATTTTTAATAAAAATCTAATCCTAAATTAAATTAATAGCTATTATTTAATTAATATTAATTAAAAATATTAATTACAAACTAATTATATACATAAATTAAAATTTTAAATAATTTTTTAATATATTAATTTATAATTTTAAAAAAGTATTTAAACATTGGCTTTTGATCCATTACAAAGGTCGAATAAATATATGAAGTGGCTTTGGATCCATATACGAATGGATTAAAAGAAATAAAGGGGACATGGGTTAATGAAGGTGAAGGAGGGTCAAATGATGGAGGTGCGACGACAGAAAGTGAAACTTTTGTTAAAACAAAATAGCCATCGCATATCGGAAGTTATAAATTATCGTAATTAAAATGTGCCAAATAGAAAAAAACGGATATTTGTAAAATTTTCAAATATCGAGAATTTTTTAAAGTATCACAAAATTTTTAAATATTAGGTTTTTTTGAAATATTAGGAATTTTATTGAAGGGCGAGATTTTTGAAATATTAGATATTTGGACTTTTTAGTGGGATTTTTTTATCCGGATTTTTGTAAAAGAAGAGAGGAGGTGAGGTGAAGTGGGACTTATTTAGAGTAAAATTCCTCCATTATAAAATACAACCACTTTGGTAATTAAAAATCCTACAAAATGAACTACTGCCATTTTACAATTTTGAGATTTCGGGTTTGGTAATTTATTTTTAAATTAGGAATTAGAATCAATTTCCGAGATCCCAAAAACACATAATTTTAATTGTTCTATAATTTGGTTGGGCAATTTTGTAGGACTGTTAGTGAAAAATGAAAAAAATAGTAAAATTAACTAGGAATTAATATTTACAATGAATTACTAATTTCTGAATTCAAACTTCTATGATCCATAATTAATAATGAAAAGCGCTCCGGTAGAAATCACATAAGAGAAATTTTTGGTCGACATGTTTCGAACAAACATGTGTGGTTCGTCATCAGGGCCAGATGAAGATGCAAACCATGGAAAATACTTAACTAGAGAGCAATGTAGAGACCATAGTTTCAATGCCTAGGCGATATCCCGTGTGGCTAAGACAGGGCATTATTCGCCTCCCCGCCCGGGTTCGACCCACAAAATACATGTTGTGCTGTCGTCTATTGACGCAGCTATTGTAAACATCAGACTATTGTATATTTGTAAATATTGTGTTCTGGGGTTAATATAATGCTTCTGCAGAGGGATTTACCCCCCCCTCATTTTTTAATAGTTTCAAGTAACAACTATATTTGAACAATAATATTTAAATTATGAAATTATTTTATTAATATATTTTAAAAACAAATATTATTAAGTAGCGCCTATATTAAATGACCAATTTTTCAAAAGTAATATTTAATTATTGATATTGTTTTATTAATTTATTAAAAACAAATATTATAAGTAAGGCTATATTAAACAACTAGTTTTGAAAAATAATATTTAAATTAATTTATTAAAATCAAATATTATTGAAAAAATCTATTACTAGGAAATAATTGAAAAAAAACTAACAAAAATAAAAAAATTAAAGTCAAGGGGCTCCTGTGAGACCCATTGTCAACACGATAGGAAAGCCAACTTATCTTCTTGCTAAATATTTAGCCCAGAAGCTTAAGCCCCTTGTTGGCCATACATAATCCTTCGTCAAGGACTCTGCATCGTTTGTCAATGAGTTAAAGAGTTTCATGCTTGATCTTGATGACAAGCTTGTGAGCTGCGATGTGGTCTCTCTCTACACTAATATCCCTATCAACGAGGCAATCGAAGTCACCAAGTGCATTACAGATCCTGATATGGCTAATTTAATTGGTATTTGTCTTACTTCTACTTTCTTTTCATTCGATGGGGAATTCTATGAGAAAGCTTGCGGTGTTTCCATGGGTTTCCCCCTCTCCCCTATGGTAGCTAATCTATTCATGGAGGATTTTGAATCAAAGGCCTTAGCTTCTTCTCGTCTTTTTCCTAAGATGTGGAAGATGTTTGTGAATGACACTTGTGTCATCTGATCCCATGGTAAGGAAAAGTTGGAATTGATTTTCCTCCATATTAACAATAAATATAGTTCCATAAAGTTCACCATGGAATTTGAAAGTAATGGTCATCTGCCCTTCCTTGATGTCCCCCTCTCAAGGAATGATGATGGATCTTTTTCTCTTCAGTATTTCGTAAGAAAACACATATGGAACAATATCTTCATGCGAATTCTCATCATCTCCCAACTCAAAAGCTTAGTGTTCTCAACGCTTTAGCAACTACAACGTTAAGAGTTTCTGATAACAACCATCTCAATGAAGAGAAACACATCTCCTAAGTGTTTTCTTTAATAATGGGTATAGTAGACACCAATGTACTAAGGCTCTCTTCAGAGCTGAAAAAGGTCCTAATACTAAGAAAGATACCAAGGATCGATTTTTTGGTGTTCATCTTCCTTTTATCCAAGGGACCACTGACAAGATTGTGAGGATCCTAAGGAAGCATAAGGCGACTTCAACCTTTAGGCCTTTAAATACCATCCGGAGCTCCCTTAGATATATAAAATACCCAGTGGACAAAGAATATGAAGGGTGTTTACGTTATCCCATGCTCTTATGTGAATCCCTACACTGGTGAGACTAGTCACTAGATTAATCAAAGGATTCGTGAGCACGCCGCTGACATCAAGCATGGCAAGACCTACTCCTTTGCTTTGGCAGAACATGCAGATAAATCCAAGCATCACATATGCATTGAGGAGGTCCAAGTCGTTGCTAGAGTTAGTCATTTCCATCATTGTAAATTGAGAGAGGCCGTAGAAATCGAAAAAAGACCCAATAATTTGAATAGAGACAATGGTTGGATTATTAGTAGAAGTTAGATCCCCATCCTATCCTCCTAGTTTTTTAAGTTTTCTTTTTCAGATTTATTTTCTTTGTTTATTTATCTATGTAGATATTTGTGTAATTTTTATAGTATTCGTTATTGATTTATTTTTTATTAGAGTTTATATTCTTGATCCTTCATGTTTTCTTTAGTATTTTATCATCCTATTCATTCTTAACTCCTTTCAGTATTTTTGTTATTTGTTTAATGGGCCCTAGCGTTGTATTTTATTGTTCATTCTTAACTCCTTTTAGTATTTTTGTTATCTGTTTAATGAGCGCCAACCTTGTATTTTATTGTTGACCCCGTTTTATTTATTGATTACTTTTCTTTATATATATTATATATATATATATATTTTTTATATATATTATATATATATATATATATATTTTTTTGTTTATATATATTTTAGTATATATTATATATATATATATATATTATATATATATATTTTACTTGTGTATGGTTTCGTTTTTTTTTATTTATTATATGATCTTGTTCTCTATTAGAGTTTTGCTTCCTTTTTTTAATTTTTGACTTCCCTTGTTTGGAGTTTGACTTCGATTTTTTTATTCTTGCTAGTTTTTTGTTTCCCTAGTAATAGAAATTTTTTAATAATATTTGATTTCAATAAATTAATTTAAATATTATTTTTCAAAAACTATACGTTTAATATAGTTGTTATTATTATTTTTTTTTTTAATCAATTAATAAATTAATATCATAATTTAAATATTATTTTTCTAAAACTAGACATTTAATATAACCGTTACTTAATAATATTTGTTTTTAATTATATTAATAAATTAATATCATAATTTTAAATATTATTGTTGGAATATAATTGTTATTTGAAATTATGGTCTCTACATTGCTCTCTATTTAAGCCTTTGCCATTGTCTGCCTCTTCATCTGGCCTTGATGATGAACCACATTTGTTGAATCGAAACACATCGGCCAAAATCTTTCCTTATGTAATTTCTACTGAAAGACTTTTCTTTATTAATTACTAATTTATTACAAAAATTAAAATAATATACATTTTGTACATTTTTTAACCCAGATGGTTAAAATTATCTAGCTTCGGATGAACACCATTTGCAAATCGTGTAACCAAATGAGATGAAAGAAGTATTGATGGAAAATTAGTGCAAAGTCGAACTCAATGAAGCAATCAAAATAGAAATCTGATGCAAATAAAAAAAATAGCAAAATTGTAGGACACTTAACGAAAAGGAAATATTAAAAATGTGATTTATCTAAAAATTTATTGAAAGGGTCACTATTATTTGAAATAAATAAGTCAACAATGTAAGTGTGAGTTTTCACTACAAAATGTTCCTAAATTCTAGTCAAAATGGAATGTAGTTTCTCCAACATAGGGTATTCCACATGAACACGGAATAAGATAAACACCTTTTTGACATTTAGGATCAATAGGATCTTTAACAAATTTCAAGCATTGGTGAATGGTGTTCATAGGTTTGAAATTGGAATTAATATTGTTCTTTCGCAAAATATAAGAAATTTTGTTTGTGGTTCCCATGATGTAGGGGATGTTTACTTTACCATTATTATCCAATTGTTCTTTAGTTTTATTTGTTTAGTCTTTTATCAATATTATTAAAAGATTTGATGCCTTCATGTCTTTTGTATCCGTTCTTTAAGAATACATCCATAAGATGGGTTTTTTCAATGTCCAAATGATCAAGTTTGCCTGAAATCTTGATAGCTCTAGTTGTTAAAGTATTGAGAACACCAAATTTCCAAGTAGGATGATGGTGGGAGCTAGCATGGAGGTATTGCTCAATATGAGTTGTTTTATGATAGACTTGGTGAGACATGGAACCATCTTGATTTCTAGTGATGAGAGCATCAAGAAAGGGAAGGATTTTATCTATTTCAACTTCCATCTTGAATTTGATAAAACCAAATTTGATCATGTAGGTGTTCTAATAAGATTGTTAATTTGTCTCTTGTCTGTGGCCATGTGATGAAGGTGGCGTCAAAAAATATTTTCCAGGGTTTAGGCTTCAAGGAGGAGGATTCAAGGGCTCTTATTTCAATTTCCTCCATGAATAGATTAGCAATAACCAGAGAAACAAGAGAGATCATATCTACCCCACAAGTTTTCTTATAGATTTCCTCCCTGAAACTAAAAAATGTGGATCTAAGACAGATTTATATTAACTTAGTCATGTCAAGATCAATGATTTTGTGGACAACTACCATCGCCCTATTAGTAAGAATGTTAGTGTAAAGATATTTCACATCAAAACTAACCAAAATATCATTTTTCATCAAGTCTTAAATATTTAATATCATTGATAAAGTATGTGGAGTCTTTGACAATACAATTCGTATTGCCAACCAACAGTTAATGTTTAGCAGCAAGATGTTTAGCAAGATGGTATATAGGAACTACAATCTTTTTGTTTGCTTGTTCACCGCATGTACCCCTTGCCTCTCAGTTGTGGTGCTAGTTGGAACAATGGAATTACTTTATCTAACCTCTCCTATTTCAAATTCACTCAATCTATTTCATTGTATTAAGTGAGCCTAATGGTTAAGAGCATGTGTTTCCTCCTAAGATGTCACATGTTCACATCTAAAGGGAGGTAGAGTATGGACGACTCTTTAGAATTTAGTAGTTAAATTGCTAAGCAGAGGTGATTCATTGTCCCACAAACAAGGGGGTCCTATACACCAATTTGGTATTTGGCTTAATCATGAGCTTAAAACTGAATTATTATTATTATTATTATTAAATTGTTTCCTCCAACTTCCTTCGATTATTGACTTGATTTCCTTATATATTCATCTAGTACCAATCTCTTCCCTAGTGCGTTCAATAGGAGAGACCATCTTATTTCAGAATGCCAAACTGACCAATTTGCAATGATGAATGCTTATTCCAAGGTTATGATATACTAGTTTATTATTTAATTTTAATTTTACAATGAAATTAATTATTATTTAATTTTAATTTTGGTTTTAATGGAGAACCTTGATTTATTTTTAACTTGGAAAATTTTTGGGCATTGGGTACACCTGGAATGTTTTTGGGTATTCAATACAGTCGAGGGAAGAAATTCAACCTCCTCCTCAACTAGAACGAAAGGGAGAGGTTATTGGTACTAGGTTGGCCCTCCATTTAGGTTCACTTAAGAGATCAACAAAGTTATTCTATTCTAGAGCGTCAACATATCAACTTACGAGACTTGAACTTGGGTGGGGAGGATAACAACGATTCCACTCAACCAACCAAGCTAAACGCAATTGACATGAAATAATTCTTTTGGGCATTGGATACCGCCCAGGGAAGAAAGTTAGTCTCTCTCTCAACCCAAAGGCAAGAGAGAAGTTGTCAGTAATAGACCAACCCTCAATATAAATTCATATAAAAGTGCAACAAATTACTCTACTCCATATCATGAACATGTCAACTTATTATAGGACTTCAACCTAAGTGGTGAAGATAAAAACTATTCCACTTAGTCATCCAAAATAATCTCTCAATTAACAAACAATAATTTGTTTTATAAATAAAAATATATAAAGACATTTAATTTTAATTAAAAATTTATATTTAATTTAATTTCCATAACTAATTTAGAAAAAAGCATTATAGAAATTTATTTAATTTTAATAAATTTTAATAATAAAAACTATTATACTTAAAAAAAAATAAAAAATAAAAAATAAAAAATAAATAAATTATTATAATTTATTTCATTTTATTTTTTTAATAAAAATAACCACATGACCAGAACCATTTAACCCTATTGTTTTTAATGAGATCAATAATAGTTTATCCGAACGAAATCCATTGAATCGTTTTTCAACCACAAGCATTGAACGATAATGTTTTTAATGATATCATTTTATGAGAATTGTATTAGTTTTAAATATGATCAAAACTAGATCCATTACAACGAAAATAAAATGTGAATATCGTTATTAACGAGAATTATTATTAATGATTATTGCGAAAATAAGAATAATTATTATTAATCACAATGGAAATCGTTATAAATTAGAAATTATTAATGATAATTTATTTAAAAAAATAATAATATAGAGATAGGAAAATAACTATGTTTTATGAAGCTCCAAGGGTTAGCTCAGTTGGTAAAAAACCGTGCCTTGCCAACGGGAGGTCCCAAGGTGGATTTTGCCCGAAGCCCGTGGGGTTAGGTCTTGCCAGTAGGCCGAGGGGCGATTAGCCCAAATTTTTCCATGGACGTAGCGACCACTCACTGACCAGGGTGTTCGTGAACCAAAAAAAAAAAAAAAAACTGTGTTTTATGAGAATAAGAACAAATAATAAATAACATGATCATATTAATAAATGTGGTTGATACATGTCATTTTCATATATCAATTATCATGTAAAAATGGATACCATTGTCAATTGATGTATATCAACCATATTTACTAATGTGGTTGTGCTAATGGATGGCCAACATGCATGGGGTAGATTAGTATATATCATAGTTGAACATCATTCACATTAGCTAACTATTGTTAAAAATGGTTGATGAGGGTTGACCATGGTTGACAGTGGTTAACCATGATTGTAGAGGGTTGTTGACGATGGATGATGGATGACTATTGTTAAAAAATGTTGATGAGGTTAACCAAGGTTGATGACGTTAACCAAGGTTGAAGAGTGTTCGCTGAGGTTGACTATAGTTGATTGAGGTTGACCATCATTAACAATTAATGCAACACTATATTTATGTTACATTATCTAAGAATGTTACATTAATATTGAGCATTGTCACATTGTTACATTTACATTACATTAATGTTGACCATGGTTGATCATTGTCAACCATAGTTGAACATGGTTGATGTTACATTAATGTTAATATTAATGCTACATTAATGATTAAAGATGGTTGATGAGGTTAACTATGGTTGCTAAATCATTTTTTAACATGGTTAAGTTGTTTTACCATGTTTGAACTTGTTTGACAAATGTTGACTATGGTCATGAATTATGGGTGACCATAGGGGAATACGACTTTCCATGGTTATCAACATTTAATTATAAATCATTATGGTTGAACATGTGGGCTATTTTTTACTATGGTTGACCATGTAGAGGACACAAAGATGTTTGACTGTGGTTAATTATGCTAGCCATGTTTACAACAACCAACCATCATTTAACTAAGTTCATTGTGGTTGACCATGTTGTCTATGGTCGTTTGTGGTTGATAATGGATGAACAAGTTGACAATGTTTAACAATGGCCAAATGTGGCTAACCATGGTTAACCAAATAAAGTATCTATGGCCATGGTAGCCATGCTTGACTATAGTTGAGCTGGTTTGGCCATGGTTAGCTATGGTTTAACTTTTTGACCATGTTTGACCATGGTTGAGATTATTAGACCGTAGTTGATTGTTGTTGCCTATGGCTTATGATGGGTGAACATCATTGTTAACATTTCACTCTAAATGACCATGTTTAATGATGTTGACTATGGTTAGTCATATTTTACCATGGTTGACAATGTAGATCTCTTGGCCATGTTCATCAAAGGTTTCTTTTGTTGTGCATGTTGTCCATGGCTAAGCATGGTTGACTAAGTTCACTATGGTTGACCTTGTTGTCTATGGTTGACTATGGTTGAACATTTTGACAAGTTTTGGCCATGGTAAATCATTAGTGAGTGTGATTGACCTCTTTAACTGTGGCTAACCATGGTTGACTGAGATAAACCTAGTAAATCTAATAAGCATAAGCCAACCTAATAAACCTACAAAACCATGGTTGACAAAGATAAACCTAGTAAACCTAATAAACCTAGGTCAGCCTAGTAAACCTTGTAAACCATGGTTGACTAAGTAAACCTAATAAACCTAGGAAATTATGGTTGACCTTGTTGTCTACGATTAACTATAGTTCACCATAGCTGAACATCCTAGCCAAGTTTGGCCATAGTAAACCATGGGTGAACATGGTTTGCCTACTTAACTACGGTTTACCATAGTTGACAAAGATAAGCCTAATAAACCTTGGTCAACCTAGGCAAACCTACTAAATCTAATAAACCTACAAGCCTAGTAAACCTAGTCAATGTGGGTAAACCTAGAAAACCTAGGTTAATAGGTCAAACTAGTAAACCTATCAAACCTAGTATCCAATAAACCTACGTCAACCTACAACCTAGTAAGCCTATGTCAACAATTTCACATTATGACATTGTTTGTTCTCCATCACATTGTAATGTCATCTCTTCTTTATCAAATTGTGATATTGTCTCTTGTTAGTCACATTGTAACATCACCGTTTTGTATAAAAGTGATGTTGTGTGTTGTTTGCGACATTGTAACCAATATTAAAGTTAATTTCTATGTTGAATATGGCTCACCATGGCACCCATGCTGACTATGGTTGACCTTGATGCTGATGTTGAATATGGTTGACCATGTTAACAATAACCAACCATATGTGACATCTATTAACGTATAAATTCATATAGAATTAATATGTTATCAATATGCTAATGTATTATTAATATATTACTGTGTAGATTAATATATTATTAATGTCCATAATTATTAGTTTTTCTACATATTAAGATCTTGTTTTGTAAAACGATACATAGTTATGTATCTAACATTTTCTTTTTACTCTTGGTCTAGATTAATAATTGTTTCATTTAATTCATATTATTTATTTCATAACATTTTGAAAAAATATATATTTATATGAAGATTAATTCATTATATTTGACATTTTCCCAATATTTAAATAATTTTAATGGTTTTAAAGTGCTTTTATTTCAAAAAGATTTATAAAAAATAAAAAAACCACCCGAACAAAAATTGGGTTATTCTGACCAAAAATTCAAATAAATTAATGAATTATAAATCTATCCTGACGTTAAAAATATTTAATGCTTCACTTCATAATATTTTACCTTCTAATTTTCATTAATAAGAATTAACTTATGTGGTTATTCAGAATTATACCCCCCACACATTATATATATTAAATATATATACAAGTTAATTAATTTATTACCATTATAAATACTTAATCAAATGTTTAATTTTTTTAATTTTCTATCTTTAAATTTAGTATATTATATGTTAATTAAACTAATATTAAATTCAAAACTAAAATATTTTGAAAATTATTAAATTAAAATACCATACTATATTAAAATAAAAGATATACCATATTAAAACTTTTATTAAAATTCAAAACCTATATTAAGACCCCTCTTATTATTTATGATGCACTAAACATGATTTTTTAATACATCTTTAAAACATAGAGAGATATAGATTAGGTATCGTAAAAGTTTGAGTCTATAATTAATTTCATAGGAAAGGAGTACTCAATAAATAATTTTGTACATTGAATTTATCGAAATTGTAAATAAATTCATAAAAAAAAATAGTTTTAAAAATAAAAAAATATATTATGGTTAAAGTTTTATTAATTTTTAATAAAATTATAAAATTGAATTCAATTTTTTGTGTGTTTTTATTGGGTTAAGAGTTTGTTTTTTAGACATAAGGAAACAAGTTAACAACCCAAGACCTAATATCTAGAGGAATCTTGCACGAGTGAAAGCCTACCCCCTTATGTACCACTAGCTAAATAATAACCAGAGGCATGGATTTTCTTGAATATTAGTGATGAGTCAACTTGCATTAGCAAATATGACTATCCCATTAGTGGTTTGACCACTGAGTTATGATAGATTTTCCCACTATTTAAAAAAATGTTCAAATCTCTCACTAGAAGCACTAAGACATATGAGTATTGGCGTTATAACTCATTTCTTTAAATTTTTTAAGGAGGAACATATGAATCATACTAATCCGTAAACTATCATGGATATTCCATTGAATAGTTTGTCACAACATATATGACAATATTATGTTAAAATGTGAAAATTTTACAATTTTATAGTTTTGTTTAATTTCTAGATCTGTAGATTTTACTGTAATTAGTGCATGCATGTGAATGGAAGTTGTGCAAAAAAGTAGAGGACAATAAAATAATCATTCACACACACATAAGACACAAAATATGCTCTGGGAAACCCTTTCGGGAGAAACCCCAGCTGGAAGGCGAGGTCGCTTCGCTCTCTCTCTGTCTATAAAATGAGGCTGTAAGTATAAAGAAGTAATGCCTATTGCCTGTGGGCTCCTATAGTGCAAAAATTCTCTTTGTGTGCTCTAACTCCTATCTCTCCTAGCTATATTTTCTCAACAATAGAACAAAATTCTCTCGAAAAGAATGGAATGCCTCTTCCTCCTAGTGCCCCAGTTATAACACTACTTGATAGCCTACTAGTGGCTGAGTTGACTATATCAACTCTTAACTAGAGTTTAATATATACTCTTCTAGAGTATTTTACATCACAAACACATGACTATCCCCTTTTCCATGAATAATGGGGGCTAACATGACATGAAGGTCAAATTTTGAGTGGCATAACTTTTGCATACTAAATCTAATTGATGCACTTCAAACGCCATTTGAAATATCTTTTTGCGTAGAATCACATGAAAAGGTGTGACACTAAAGCGAAAAAGTTTTATCCTCAAAACACTCCTGGAAGGTTTCGGGCCCTATTTTGCCAAACTTGGTCGCATCGGTAATGGTCTTGTGAGCTAATTCTGCCACTTTTTCCACTATGAATTCATCGAGATAGATGAAAAACAATATAATGATCTAATCCAGATCACATACGCCATATCACCATATTGCATGCGGTTCCATGGATAACAAATGATAACATGGCATTTATCTTCCAAAATGCGCTCTTGTGTCCAAGATGCAAGTCTTATATTATATATTCTTCTCAAGTCAAAGTAGAAGAAGAAACATTCCTTCCATTATTAAAGAGAAATAAATACATCTCAACAGTAAAAATAAATCCATAACGGGATAATTTTTCACCTTAGTACATGAGCATCATAATAATATATTTTGTACTGAAGACCACTTGGGCTCTATGAAGAGGGACATAGGTACGCCACTGCATCAAAGGAATTGGAAGAAGTTCCACCCGCACCAAAATACATAGGATGATGAACTCCATGTGGAGAGATTCCAACTATCTGTTGTTGTCATCATATTGAATGCTAAACTTATTCAGATTGTTGATTTTGGAAATATGTAGGAATCCAAGGGACAACAATAGGTCAAATAAGTGACTTTGCTATAGATAAAAAAAAGTGAGTTTGCTATAGGTAAAAAAGGTGACTTTGCTACTATCGTCGGATTCCTGAGATTTCACCACATCTCATCTAATTATCCCAACATTGAGATATTTTTCGATGGATTCCAATCCCTTCAACACATCTCTCATCATAGGATGTTTAGAATACTCGTCCACACATTGCAACAATATGAGACTCATCCATGGAACACAATGATAATTTTACAAGGATTTGGAGATATGTTTGAGAAATTAGAGAATTAGTGAGAAATGGTTTGAGTAATTGGCATCATATTGCCTTTATTCTATTAGTATTTATCAAATTCCTCACATGTCAAACCAAATATTTTCATTGATCAAGAAGAGGCGATGAAGTTGCTAAAAGTTCTAGTAATACCACACCAATTTTTATTTTTTTAGAAGACAAAAATGGAACATACCTTCATTAATCAAAGGAATGTTTTACATGGAAATGGATCATAATCATAGCTACATGCGAATTTGTTTCCCTACAACATACCTAGACTAAAAAATTGTCAAAAATAAAATGACAAAAAACCCATACTATCTCAAAAACAACAACCATGGGATCCCAACACAGGGGAATATCTACAAAACCAAATTATCACAGACAAAACGAAAGGAAGAAAGAAGAGAACATGAACCGAAACACCAGGGAATGAAAAAAATGATGCCAAGGAAACAAGGATAAAATCTTGAAAGTAACTGAAATTTCAACATTCTGAATTAGTTATCAGAGGAGGAGCGGAGAAGCTAGGGTTGAAGTTGAAGACACGGTTTTGCATTCAGGGTACCATGGTGGGGAACGCATGGGGGAGTGTTTCTCCCTCCTTAGCCGAGCAGTCACAGGAGGAAGTTAGGAAGTGGGAAAGAAAAATTTCAAAAAGCCATTGGAAAAGATCTCAGAAGCACGAAGTCAGGGAACATCTGGAAGAAGCGACGGCTAGGATCAGGAAGGGAATCAACAGGAAATGAGAAAAGGAAAGGAGAATGAAGGCAGTAGTGAAAGACCAGCTTCCAGAAAGACTAATGGAGTTTGCAAGCGCAAGTCAATCATTATTCCACGGGTCGTATTAAGCGACCCAACAATACAAGCTCATAGCGATCATATGACGGAGCATGCAATCATATTCAAGTTCATGGGGTTATGGCTGAAGGAGAGGGCATTACATGTTTCGATAAGGATCCATTGGAAGCCAAATGGAGAAATACATTTACATTTGGGTTTTAAGGGATTTTTCATAGTAGTGTTCTCAAGCCTAGAAGACAAAGATAGAGTGTTTGAAGGGGGCCCCTATTTCTATGCAGCGACATGACTCTACATGTGGCCATGGATGGTGAAATTTGTCCTGGAAGATGAAACATTAACATCTATACTGGTTTGGATTAGACTATATTCCCTTCCTCTAGATTATTGGCTGCCAGAATCTTTGAAAACCATAGGTAACAAGCTGGGACACTTTCTAAAGATCTCAGAGGCCACTCTGAAAGGAAGATATACCTCATTTGCCCGA
Source organism: Pinus taeda (assembly GCA_000404065.3). Taxonomy (NCBI): domain Eukaryota; kingdom Viridiplantae; phylum Streptophyta; class Pinopsida; order Pinales; family Pinaceae; genus Pinus; species Pinus taeda. The sequence goes on along the minus strand of APFE031561861.1, from coordinate 313,516 downwards.
ATATGTATGGAAATAGATCTATTTGGAGCCCTTTCAGAAGCGATCATTTTAGAACTATATGATGAAGAATGGGTGCAGACAATGGACTATGAGCAAATACCATTTAGATGCCGCAAATGCCATGAACATGGGCATCTACATAGAGACTGCCCCACAATCAATAGGGAAGATAACCAAAAAACCATTGTGGAGAGAGATCACAATGGTTTCACCAAAGTCGGGAGAAAAGGAAAAAGGGGAAAGCATCCACACAATAAGGCAAATGAGGACAGACATACAAGATAGAACAACTTCAAGATCCTAGAGGAAGAAGAGGCGAATAAGGAGACAATCCAGAACATGGAGAATGCAACAAAGGAACAGGATGGGGTAGCTGAAATGGAGGATATCACAATAGATAACTAGCAAAAGGATGATCTACCAATCCTTATGGAGGTCAGTAGGGACCAGGAGATGACTCCAAGTGAAGCAGGAACAGAGGACCATGAGTTACAGGAGATTCTTGCTAGGGAAAATCTGGATCTAGAGAAATTTATGGAACAAGGAAAAAACATAGGGGTGGACTCCCTACCAAAAGAGGACTATGATAGAGTACAAAAGCTCTTTCTCTGGAGGTCACAAGCAAAGGGAGTTGGAATCAAAAGAAATCATGAAGGCCAGGAGCCAAGTGGGGTTAAGATGACAGAGAATCCTCAGGCACAATCTCTAAAGAACTTAGGTAGGAAAAGAGGAATAAAGAGAGAATGAACTGCTAAACAAATGTGGAAAACTATTGATCAACTCAGGTAAGATGAAAGATCTTACCAATTATTCCTTTACTAACATTTCTTAATGAATTTCGCAACTTGAAACATTAGAGGAATAGGGAATAGGAGGAAACAAAGAAATCTTAGCAACATAATGAAAGAAGAAAAACCAGAGATGGTTTTTATTTAGGAGACAAAATGTTCGATGGAAAAGATAAGAGATATTCATAATAAGTGGTTATTCAAATATGAGTATTTAGAGGTTAAGGCAAATCACTCGGCGGGGGAGGTTCTCACTTTGTGGGACCCATAGAAATTGGGAATTCTAGATGTTGAGGCATCCAGGAACTATCTCCCTAATATTTCAACCTATAAGGGACAAGGAGATATACATGATTACAAATATTTATGGACCTCAAAAGCAAGCAGATAAACTAAAGCGTCTCACTTCCCTAGAGGAACTAAGAGCGAGACATCCCATTTTTCCCTAGATCGTTGTAGGAGATTTCAATATGATAAGATCTCTTTCAGAAAAAAAGGAGGCACTAAATAGCTAGGCAGATACTCCATGGCCTTCCAAAAATTCATTAGGAACATGAGGGTGGTGGACACTGAAACAATTAATGGAACCTTCACTTGGAACAAAAGGGGAGGGTCTCATCAAGTTCCTTTCAAACTTGATAGGTTCATGATTTCAGAGGACCTATTTCTCTCAGGACCTGCCATGACAGCCTCCATTCTGCCCTTTGGAGGATTAGATCATTGGCCTATACAATTGGAAGCCACCTTTATGGGCACTCCGAGAAATAGACCTTTCAAGTTTGAAAATGCCTAGCTCTCACACCCTAATTTCATTAATAACGTTGATAAATGATGGTGAGAGGAGTTGAATATTCAGGGCACAAAAAAGTGTATGCTCCAGTAGAAACCTAAACATATCAAATCCCATCTTAAAGTTTGGAAGAAAAATGAATTTTGAGATATCTTCAAAACCAAAAGAGAGACTGAACTGAAGCTCGAGGAGATCAATCAGATGAACATCACAAATGGCTTCACCAAAAAGCGGAAAAAATTAACTGACTCTCTGCAGGAAGAATGGGAGGATCGATGCTTACAAGAAGAAATTTTCTAGGGGAAAAAATCAAGGATACAATGGATTAAAGAGGGAGAAATAAACACAAAATTATTCCACAATACCACTATGGCTCACAGGGCACGCAAAAAAATCACAAAGATCAAATATTCTCAAGGCATTAAGCTTGTTTCTGACAATGATATGGAATCTGTCCTTGTTCAACACTTCTGCAATATTGCAAAGGAGTCTCTGGAGGACACATATAGGTTCATTGACTATTTCACTCAGTATATCCCTCAGCTGGTTACCAGAGAGGACAACCACAATCTCAACAGGTCGGTATCAGAAGAGGAGGTTAGTGAAGTGATTAATGAAATGCAGAGTGGAAAATCACCAAGCCAAGATGGATTCAATGTAGACTTCTTCAAGGTCTATTGGGAAACTGCCAAACATGACATCCTTGAGGTTTTGGAAGACTCAAGAAGATCCAAAAACGTTCTAAAGGCTCTGAATGCATCCTTCATAGCTCTGACTCCAAAGCATGAAAATGCCATGACTCCAGATGGTGTTTGGCCCATAGCCTTATGTAATGTGCTGTATAAAATTATCTCCAAAGTAATAGCCAATCGACTCAAACCACTTCTACACTCCCTCATATTGGAGGAGCAAATAGGCTATGTGGAGGGAAGACAAATCCTCAACAATATCATCCAAGCTGATGAAGTGGTCACTCTCGCAAAAGCAACAAACAACTTTGTATGATCATTTAGTTGGATGTCGCGAAAGCCTATGAAAAAATTCGCTGGGCTTACATAAGAGCAATTCTAAAAGCCTATGGTTTTGATTAGAATTGTATAAGATGGGTCATGGCATTAGTTACCTCAACTAGTTTTTCCATAAAGGACCTTCACTCCCTCCAGAGGGCTCAGACAAGGAGATCCGCTTTCACCGTTCCTCTTTGTCCTCATGATGGAAGGGCTAGGTAGAGCAATTAAAATGGAAAATGCTGAAGGAAGAATTTAGGGTATCAATCTCACCATGGATGGAGAGGAAAACACTCATCAACAATTTGTAGATGACACTATGTTGCAGGGCATACCTACAGTCAGGGAGGCTAGAGCAATCAAAAACATCTTAAATGACTTTGCTATGGCAACAGGCATTGAGGTAAGCCTTAACAAGTCCAATTTTTTTTTCTTTAACACTAATATTGCTATTCAAAGATATATTACTAGAATTCTTGGATTTCAAAGAGAACAACAACCTTCCAAATATCTTGGCATTCCTCGTACTGACAAATTGCTAAGCAAGAAAGTGTGGGAATCAATTTTAAATAAACTTCAGGACAAGATCAGAAAATGAACATGCAGATCACTAAATCTAGCAAGACGCCTTGTGTTCACATAGGTGATCTTGTAGGCTATTCCCATTTTTATGTTTTCAACTCTTCTTGCTCCTCAAGGTATTAAGCAGTAAATAAGAAGCATACAAAGGGAGTTTTTGTGGGGCAGAGGAGAATAGAGAAAGAAATGGGCTTTAGTAGCCTGGGACAAGATTTGCAAGCCCAAGAGCCATGGTGGATTGGGGCTTCATGATCCTGAGACCCTCAACAGAGCCTCGGGAACCAAGCTTTGGTGGAGATGGATTAAGGAACCGAATGCCCCCTGGGCTAAGCTTTGGAAACAAAAATATGCCAAGTGCTAGCAAGAGAAGGATCACATTAGAATGTCAGGGAAAATAAGGGGCTCCCATATTTTGAACCTTGCCTAGGATAATAAAAACATTGTTCAGCACCATTGTTTTTGGGAAATTCGAGTAGGAGATCTTGCTCGATTTTGGGAGGATAACTGGCAACAGGAACCCAACCTTTATAGGGATGAATTTGCAGATCTCAAAAGTGACACATATAGCAAACGTATGGTTCTAGTAAAAGACTTCTGGGATTAGGTAAGGAATAATGGAAAATGGAGGGAGTGGAAGGATCTAGGATATAGTGATGAAAATCACCTGAAAACCAAGGCAGAGGCCCTCACCCAAGAGCTAGAGCATAGAAGGATTCTTGTTTCTTCCATAACAGATCAACTAAGATGGGGAAAGAACCCTGAAGGAAACTTTAACCTCAAAGAGGCAAGATAGGAAGTCACAGATTTAACTTTGTGAATCCTGAGCAGATCTGGAAGATTGGAAAATTCTGCATAGCATGAAAATAAAGCTATTCATTTGGCTAGTGCATCAAAGGAAGATATTAACTTGGGAGAATCTCCTAAAGAAAGGCTTCATTGGTCCTTCTAGGTGTCACCTTTGTGGCACTCATGGGGAGATGATTGAAAACCTTCTCAACCTCTGTCCTTTCACTTCATAGGTGTGGGACTGGGTGACTACTATTTTTAGACAAAATGATAGGGATAGTCTCAACATATCCAACACTCTAAAGAATTGGAAGAACTTCTCAAGGAATGAGATAGTTAATAAAGCCTGGATTCTGGTTCTAGGTTTTGTCATATGGAATGTATGGAAAGAATGCAACAATCGAATCTTCGAAAACAAAACACAAAGGCACCAACACATAATTGAGCAAATTCTAAGGCAGCTCAAAGACACAGTAAGAAGCTTTCTAAGGACCCTTCCTAAAGATCCTCCCTTGCTCCATGAGGAGATAATTTTACTTCACTTGGGTCTCCAGTATATCAATACTCTGGGAATAATGAAGGCAGTAAGCCTTATAAACAAGTGTGCTACCATCTGGAAGCCTCCTCCTTATCATTTCTTAAAGGTTAATGTTGATGGAGTAGCAGAGGGCAACCCAGGATTAGCGGGCTTTAGGGGTGCCATAAGAGACGATCAGGGAAAAATACAAATAATCTTCCATGGAAACTTGGAGAAGGCCACAAAAAACATGGCTGAGCTCATGGCATTATAGCAATGCTTGGAAATCCTGGTGAATTCAATTTCACTATTGGGTAGGAGAGGTCCCGCGTAATAGTTTTGGGTATGATAGCCTAGAAATTAGGATAAAAATATTCTAAACCTTTGAGATATGCAGAGCGCGAAATGTAAAACACTGAGTCAAAGGGTTGTCCACATAAAAAATAATATAAAATAATATGAAGTAAGTCAGTACGTGGACCATAGATAGGTATAAGTAGAGCACGACTCTATGAGGGAAAAGAAACTCTTTTTGGGTATGATCTTGGATCTAAATTGTAATGGGTTGTTGAGGAAGGCAGTGAGAAGCATCTGTAAGTCCGAGTTGAGGGTTTGGGATAGTATAGGCTCTGTAGCTATGTGCGTAGAGGTCTAGAAGAGTCTGCAGCTGTGTGCGTGGACCCCTACAGCTAAGTGCGCAAGGCAGATCTGGTGTATTGGTTTTAAGTGGAAATAAAGATAAATTCATTCTGACATTTAATTATGATCTTTGAATTATCACGAACATGGAAATTTGTATGGTTAATAAAGCTGTTTTGGTCTATGCGCATTGATTATTGAATAATTGTGAATCGGGTTTTAATCTTAATATGTGAACTGAATAAAAGTGATAAATTTTTGCTTAAAGACCACTTTAAAATAGATCTGATTTGCAATACTTCATCCACTAGAGTGGATTTGTAGACTATGCGAGGTATTCAGGATTCGTGTGAGTACCACGTAGCACGAAGTTGCAGAATGAAGTGCGAAACCTCCAAACCACATATAGACATCCCAAGGGTACAAAATCCTGGTACCAACACCCTCCTCTGCTACCTCAGGTGAGACCTCAGTCCGCACTTCTCGGACTGTTTCCAGAAGGGGCAGTAGCTGTGGGATTTGCTTAGCTACATAATTCTTCTGACCCTGGGTCAGGCCCATATAAGCCATCCAATGGTTCTATTTCTGGGATAGGGATCTGCCTAAGGGGTGTCTGGTGTGAAATGTGGAGACTTTATAGAGAAGAACGTTGAAGGATCAAAGGGATCAGGAATGGCAATAGATCAAGGGTAACTATGGCGAGCGCGATTCAGTTGTCGATATCCAAAGGAGCAAGAGGCGAAGACCCGAAACAATTCTAGTTTGTTCTAACATCAGTATGGAATGCGTAGCAAATCGTGGATGATAATATTAAAAAAGCTACCTTAGTAAGCATGCTACAGAACCCAACACTGACATGGTACATGAAATATTCAAGCAAGCACCCAACGATGGGGACTACGGAAATTTAGACCGAGTTGAAGAAGGAATTTAGCCGGCTGAGGTCAGAAACACAGTTGACTATAGGGTTCAAAGAAATCATGATGATGACTGGAGAAACCCCATGGGATTTGGACTAAAGACTGAAAAGTATTATTAGCGAGGCTAACATGACCTTGACAAATGCGCAACGCTACACTTGGTTTATGGCGTCCTTAACACCACATCTAAGGGCGGCTCTATCACAACAAAAGATATCAACCTAGGTCAAAGCACTAGAGATAGCAATGAGGTTACACAAAACTCCATTGCAAGACTCGGGGTTTGGAGTTCAGCAAATCCAAGCGTAGATCCAAGATTTGTGTGTTGAAATGAAGAAGATAAAACAAGAACAGATACCACATGCAAAAGTTTGGGGGGGAAGTATGGTGTATAAAGTGCAGAAGCCAGGGACATGATAAAGATCACTCCCCAGTCATAGTAAATTTTGTGGCAATGGGGGGACCAACACTATTGCGACCATAGGCATAGACAGGACCGAGCATTGCAACCCCACTCTTGTGCGCAATATGTCAGGTGGGAGGAAAGCACAACATTGATAATTGTCACCTATTACCAAAATACAACCAGACCCCCTAGCAGCTATTTTGCAACTTTTGCAAGTCAGTGGGCCACGAGGAAAGAGACTGTTGTAGCTACAATGATATTTGAAACAAAGGAACTCCGCATTGTCATTCTGCTAGATCCAACTAAATGTCTGCGTTACATTGAACTGGTGCACGATGGAGAACGCGATGACAATGTAAATTGTAGCTACAGAATGTTTGCCCAAGAGTGAGGATGGGTCAAGACATTTGGGGATAGAAGAATATCATGGGGTGGTGAAGAATTTTGCATGTCTGATTCAGATGAGGAAGACGAGTGGTGGCGCAACAGGTTGAATGGAGTAACCACGCTACACTGCAACGTGGTGATGAAATCACTATACTGCGTAAAGGCCCACGATTGCGAATTGTCAAAGTATGATGGGTTGACAATGGTAGATGAATCCCTGACAAAATTTGAAAGCATAGTACCAGAGGACCAACAGTTCGATGCGATGAGATGGTCATTGTGCATGATGCCTACGAGATGGTGGGGCACACATGAAGGGACGTTCGAAGATTGGTGCGCTTGCAGGCGCATGATGAAGATCAGATTTGGGAAGCTGGAACTCCGCGTAGCAGAGAAATATGATGGATGTGATGATCCATGCATACACCTTACCAGGTGGATCAAAGCCTATAGAGAGGAACCTTAGCTAGAATGGATGCACTTGTTTTATCACACCGTGGACGTCATTCCCAGAAACTGGTACACGGAAGCGAAGCTTTGGCACGACACGGGCGAATGTGATATCTTACATGCAGGGTTTTTGTCGATATTCCTGGAAGCCTACTCCTTCACGGATGGGTTCTCAGGATATCACGAGATCAAGATTGTGCCAGAGGACAGGAGTAAGACAACAAGTACATAGTGATTCCCTTCAGACTGAAGAATGTGCCAAAAATATTTTCACAAATAGTAGTCACAACATTCAAAGAATTTATCCACAAGTTCTTAGAAATCTATCTTGATGACTGGACCGTGTTTGAATTGGTTGAGAAACACATAGTGAGCTTACGGTTGATGTTGGATACTTGCTGCTGACATCAGATTGTGTTAAACTTGAAGAAGTGTACTTTCCTTGTTCCATTTGGGAACCTACTGGGCCATGTGGTCTGTAAGCAAGGCCTGATGGTGGACCTGGAGAATATCGTCATCATACTCAATCTACAAGCACCACAAAGTGTTAAGGAATTATGCACCACACTAGGACACACGGGATACTATAAAAAATTCATCAAAAAACTACACCCAGATCATGGCTCCGATGGAACAGTTTCTAAAGAAGGACACTACTTATTACTGGAATGAGGAATGTAACCAAAGTCTGGAGAATCTTAAGGAAAAGGTGGCCTCGGCCCCTATATTAGTCTTTCCAAAATGGAATGTCAAATTTCGTGTGCATGTTGACGCTTCATGTATCGCATTGGGGGCAGTACTTACTCAACCAAGAGTGGAGGGAATCGATAACCCAATTGCGTCCGCAAGTCACCAGTTGTCACTTTAAGATGTATACTGATCACTCAACGTTAAAATACCTAGTGAATAAGCCTATGTTGGGGGGTTGTATCTGTAGATGGTTGTTGTTGTTCCAGGAGTATGACTTTGAGGTCGTCATCGAACCAGGATGTCTAAATGTAGGCCCAGATCACCTATCCCAAATTGAGACTGGCGAAGAACCCACAAATCTAGAGGACGGACTTTCAGATGCTCAGCTAGATGCGGTGTGCGTCACAAATGGTCACTTTGAAGATATAATCAATTTCTTAACTATAGGAACTGTGTCGCAGGGATGCTCCATTCAGCGGAAGAAGGAATTGGTGATACGCGCAACAGACTTCACCGTGATTGCAAGCCACCTCTACAAAATGGGAAATGATGAGATATTGCGCCGATATGTCTTGGAGATCGAGCGAGGATAGATCCTGGCCGAAGCACATGGGGGGGTAGCTGGCAGACATTATGTGGGTCATGCCATAGTTTAGAGGATCCTTCACGTAGGATTATGGTGGCCCACTCTGCATCAGGATTGGAAAGCACACTGGCGAGCCTGTGATGTATGACAACAGACGGGGAAACCATTGTGCAGAGATGAAATGCTGCTCCAGTTATAGATGACGCTACAACCATTCGAGAAGTGGGCAATCAAATTCATAGGACCTATCGAGCCTCGAGGGAAAATGGGTGCATGCTATATCATCACCGTGATAGATTATTTGACCCGATGGGCCAAGACACAGCCGGTTAAGAATTGCATAGTTGCAACAGCTATGAAGTTTTTGTTCGAGAATGTACTGACAAGGTTTGGATGTCCCAAAATTCTAATGAGTGATCGGGGAACACATTTTCTGAATGAAAAAATCAGCGCGCTCATTGAAGAATTCCAGATATACCACCAGTAGAGTACGCCATACTACCCGCAAGCGAATGGGACCATTGAAGCATTCAACAAAATTTTGGAGACTGCGTTGACCAAGGGCTATAACGTACAACGAAATGATTGGGACTTGCACATCCCTGCTATGCTATGGGAATATCAGACCACATGCAAGAAGTTGACGAGATAGACACCTTTTTGGTTAGTTTATGGCCAAGAGGCCATTATGCCTATGGAATATATTGTGCCTAGTCTGCGGATATCGATAATCATTGGTATGGTACCCTGCGGGGCTTTGTAGGAAAGGCTCGCGCAGCTCGAAGAACTGGAAGAGGAATGATTTTTTGCTGGATTCCATCACAAGTATAGAAATAATGCAAAAAAGTGTTGCATGATCGTCATATCAACGTGCGCACCTTCAAGGAGAATGATCTAGTATTGCTATACGATAGTAAATTCAAGAAATTCCCTGGAAAACTCTGGATGTATTGGTTGGGACCCTCTGTTGTCGAATAAGTTACTAATGAGAGCATGGTTTAGGTTGCCAAACTCAATGGGAACCCCTTCCCAGGCTAAGTGAATGGTAGTCGCCTGAATCTCTATATAAGCGGGATGGCTGCCTGACTAACAGTTCGAGGGACAGTCTCATTGCTCTAGCAAGTTGAAAGAGAGCACGGGATGGTAAAGCACTCTGGGAGAAAGAGGTGCGAGTGCCAAGATACGCATTAATTTGGCCCATCATCAAGATCGTGGTTGCGTGGTCAGAAGTATGCTGTTGTGTTGCTTTGAGCAAAGGTGACCATTCGTGTCACTATTCATGACAAGATCTCTGCATTATGGCGAAAAGGAGCGGGCAGTGGGCAATTAAGAAGAGGAGTACGAGCTAGACATGGCATGAGCTGCCACAGACCTTCCACAGAACAGGCAAGAATCAAGGCATTTGAAATTCGAATCACTTATAAATCACTGAGGGGCATCCACTGAGTGAAATACACTTCTGCAAAGCGTATGCTAAGTGTCGATATGGAGCTGGTTAGCATCTTTGCACAAGGAATAAGCCCAAGGGTGTTGATATGGCAAATAGAGCAGTAGGACTATCTAAGGAGCATGGTGTTGACAACCATAGGCGTTCTGCAGTCTATTGCCTCAATAGTAAGGGATGTACAAAAAAAGGGGAGACATCACCCCAGCTACGGGCAGGTTGATGAACCACAACGATTCAGCAAAAGAATGGAAAAGCAGGGACCACAAGAGGAATTGAAATTACTAAGGCATCTCTGAAAGACCTTAAGGAGTGGGATCTCATGAACGACAACAATAGTCTTGCAAAATTGCAACACAAGTTGCAACAGACAAGGCGAAGAGCGGATATGAAGGATGGAAGTGGCTATGGTAGTACAAGGAGGTTTTGTACACAGCTCCCCCACTCGAGCTAAAATCCGATGAGGGGGTGTTCTGTGTTAACCGAGCAGAGCAGAATGAGCAGCATTGGTCGCAAGAAGTGGTAAAAACACTGAAGTAGGGGTCGGACGAAGCGATGTAAGAGACAATGGAGAAGTAGTAGGACGATGAGCGTCACTCAAAGGGAGGTGAACCGCGAAGCCACAATAGTGCGTCTCGCCGCACCAACAAGTGACTCAGGACGAGTCACGATGATTGTGTTGGGGGACTGTTGGGTAGAGGAGGTCCCGCGTAACAGTTTTGTGTCTGATAGCCTAGAAATTAGGATAAAAATATTGTAAACCTATGAGATATGCGGAGCACGAAATGTAAAACACTAAGTCAAAGCGTTGTATTCCTGAAAAATAATATAAAATAATAGGAAGAAAGTTGGTCCGCGGTCCATAGATATTTATAAATAGAGTGCGGCTCTATGAGGGAAAAGCAGCTCTTTTTGGGTATGATCTTGGATCTAAATTGTAATGGGTTGTTGAGGAAGGCAGTGAGAAGCGTCTGTAAGTTTGAGTTGAGGGTTTAGGATAGTAGAGGATCTGCAGTTGTGTGTGCAGATGCCTAGAAGAGTCTGTAACTGTGTGAGTGGACCCCTATAGCTGAGTGCGCAGGGTGAATTTGGATGTGTTGGTGTTAAATGAAAATAAGGATAAGTTCATTCTGAAATTTAATTGTGATCTCTGAATTATCACGAATCTAGCAATTTGTATGGTTAATAAAGTTGTTTTGGTCTATGCACATTGGTTATTGAATACTTGTGTATCAGGTTTTAATCTTAATACGTGAACTGAATAAAAGTGATAAATGTTTCCTTAAATACCACTTTAAAGTAGATCTGAGTTGCAATACTTCATCCACTAGAGTAGATATGTAGATTACGCAAGGTATTTAGGATCCACGTGAGTACTGCACAGTGCGAAGTTGCAGAACAGAGTGTGAAGCCTCCAAACCACATCCAGACGTCCCAAGGGTGAAGAAACCTGGTTCCATCACCCTCCCCTGCTACCTCGAGTGAGACCTCAGTCTGCGCTTCATGGGATATTGTTGAAAGGGCCAGTAGCTACAGGATTTTCTTAGGTAAATAATTCTTCTGAACCTGGGTCAGGCCCATATAAGCCAACATTCACACAATGTTATAATTGAGGCATATTCAGAATTAATTATTAGAGTGGCTAAGAAGATTATCAATGGAACCTATCTAGATAAAGTGTCAAATCACTGGAAGCTCTTTCAGGTTTTTTAATGAATCTATTCTCACCTACGTACCCTTAAAACTGTCATATTTTCTCATGTGAAAAGGACGACTAATATGCTAGTAGATCATTTGGCAAATGAAGGAGTCACAAATAGGGACAGGGATTCTATGTATGCTTGGGATTTGTTTCCCTCAGGGAAATTGCGAGAGTACTGCCTTTGTCAGGCTACCCAGGATATGGAACTATTGACTAACAGGTTGGATCAAAGGGGCCCTGAAGACTAACAGGAGGCTGGAGAACTCCACACAATCTAACCTACCTTGGTTCAGTTATTTTCCAAGGTCCAGATTCCCTATGATCGAATGATGAAAGGTTTGGCTAGGTTAGCTTAGGTGGTGGTTGACAGAGAATCCAGGTGAACAAGATTGGCTCAAGTACCACTGGAAGGAATTAAGGGACAACTCATGGCAAAAGGACGTGTTTGTTTTTCCATGAGTCAATCGGTCCAATACCACAAGCGGTATATTGGGTGGGGTCTGAATTTCTTCCGGTTTTCTGTTTTTGGCTCCGATTCCACTCTTTGAGAGACATGTTGCGGTATGAGGAGGGAGAAATCCACCCTCATCGGGCAGTTAACTCTGGTGCTTCTCGTCCTTCCGATATCCATGATGACTATTGGATCTTAATTTGTGGCTCAACGGTGGCAATTGTTTGTGTGTTTTTTTTGGACCCCAAAAATGTTTAGAGTGTTATGCTTTTAACTTTCGTTGGATCCGTTTGTTAGTTTTCAGTTTGGCTTCTGGTGGGACCTCTTGTGGATCGACGACGAGTTATGGACTTGCCATCCAAGTTTTTCTAGTCTCATTTGATGCACAACAACACTGCCAGAAGACCTTGTGCTTTGTTTGGTGGTTCTCCCTGGATTTCCGGTTTAGGTTGCTCTTAGTTTTGGGTGATTGGTTTGGTTTGGCCTTCCCAGCTGACTGTTGAACTCTCGCAGAGCAGGTGTGGCTCCTTGTAAATTATGTATATCTGACTAAGTTTAATAGAAGGTCCTACTCTTACTTGATCAAAAAAAAAATCTCGAAAGTACCTTGACCATAGATGATTCCATCCACTAGCTATTTAAAAAACACATGTCCAGGAAGGAGTGATAGTCCATTCTTTTAGACAATATTTACACCGACATTTTTTTCTCAGTATACATGCTGAAAACTCAGATCAGAGAATCATCCCTTTAAATCCCAACTATACTCCATCCAATTTCAAAGAATAGGGACCTCCAACATATTTCTCCCTTGGATCCACTCCATCATAGAAAGTGAATCCCAAACTATCAAAATTTTATCAATGTCGAGCCACGATGTACATTGTAGAGTACCACATAATGTGATCACTTCAGTCTTATTGTTTTTCCCAATAGCCTCCAAACAAACGAAAACAATATTGCAAAGGGTGGTGAATTTGGAGAGAAACTCCACATCCGCAACATCCCCCTAATGAGGCCCCATAAAATGAGCCAATTGGGTAGATGTTAACCAAATATACAAGAGTAATAGACAAATAAGTGACATTCCGATCATAGGGGTCAATTTCCTGAAAATATGCAACAATCCTTAGGGAAGTGATCTTAACATCTGGAGGTTTTTCTTAAAAAATATGATAATTTCTAGTTTCCCAAATTCTCCATAGGACATATTGAGGGACCATCCTAAAGGATTTCACTTAGTGTTCCCAAGAGATGATACAAGAAGTAATAGATGAGAATTCTTTGTTAACATTGGCCCTTAATAGTGTAGATACCTCCTCCCAAATAGCAACTCCAAAGGGACATTTTAAGAATAAATGATTATAGTCCTCTGAATCCACCCCACAAAGTGAGCATATTCTTGGCCCAACAAACCCATTCTTATGCAGATTGTCCCATGCTAAAATGCGGTTAAGAATAGCTAACCAGGTGAAGAATTTGATCTTTAATGGGGCATCCCACTCCCACAGTTGAGCAATGCAGTCCACATAGGGTATAGTTTGGATGTTTGAGGTAATATAGGCATATACTTCATTGATATCTATCCTCCCATTCACAATATGACTGCCCCATACCAGTCGATCTTGTCGATGGGAAAAGGTAATTCCATCCCAACAAAGGAGGTTGCGATAACCTCCCATTCTCCTTACAAAAAATCTAGAATGCCGATCTTCCAAGCATTAGGGTAAGCAAGGGTAGCATATAGCATGCAACAACCCTCCCAAAGACTTGCAAGAGTTTTAATCCCTTGTAGATTAAGGATATGTATAATTGGGGTCAAAATAAGATGATATATGGGCATTCCTTTAATGGTGTCCAACCAAATATGGATATTTTGACCATCTCCCACTAACTAGCAAAGATTAAAACATAGCCATGGGATCACATACCTTAATCTTTGCCAACATATGATGCACAAGAATTAGACGGTGCCCCTGTAACTACCCACTCCTCAAGCCTCTATTGTTGTATGTATTTTCCAAATATAATACTCTGCCAAAGCCCCCATTCATTGAAAACGCTCCATAGATTCCTAGCCAATAGTGCAAGGTTTAACCTCCTAGAATATATAATGTCCCATGCACCCATCTAAATGGGCCTTGAGATCGTACTTAATTGAATAAGGTGTATATTTCTATTGGATTTGGTGCCAAACTAGAGAAATTTACGAGTTATAGAATCAATTTTTTGTATGGTTTATTAAGGAATATGGAAAGGATGTATCCAAAATATGATAATGCCTTGTAAGACAACCTTTATCATAATGACCCTGCACCCAAGCATTAACCATTTTTCATCCTAGGAGGTCAATTTATTTTCACATTTTGTGATGAGCCAGTCGCAATCTTGTATATTATGTTTGCAAGGGTTTAAATAACATCGAAGTACTTAAAACTCTCAGAAATGGGATTACTTTTCACCCCAAATAATGATGTTCTCTGTAGTATCTCCATTGAGTTCCCTTAATCTAAAATTAAATCCGTGTTAGCTTTGTTAATGATCAACCCATAATATTTTCCAAAATTTTCAAATATCTTATAGAAGGACTTCCACCCAAATATTTTAGCTACCCCCTGCGCATAGGACATCATTGATGAACATAAGGTGAGCTAATTTTCTATTTCCTGAGATCCCACAACCCAAAATAGAGCCAAACTCTTTCACGCCTTTGACCTCCCTATTGAACGAATCCATGACAAGGATAAATAACAGGGGGGACAATGCAAAACATTATCTAAGCCCTCTATAGATTTTGAAAAGTTGTGTGGGATCATCATTGATTAGAACCTCAATAGATTTCATGGTGATGCAAGCCGTGATCCATTGAGCATGTCTATGTGGGAACCAAATTTTGTATAAAATCGTGGTGAGGAACTCCCAATCCACACAGTCGTATTCCTCGTTGAGATCAATTTTCATAAGGCATGATTTTAAATTCCTTATTTTAATTGAGTGTATGCACTCTTTATCTATAACAACAACGTTATGAATCCTACTATTAGACAAGAAACCAAAATGCTCCAACGAAATGTGTGGGGAAATTATCTTTTTGACTTTTTTAGCAAGGAGCTTGGACATAATTTTATATACTGATAGTCAGAGAAAAACATAGAGTTTTCTTTTTTGGGAATTAAAGTAAGGAAAGTAGAGTTTACTTCACCTGGAGTGTTCCCAAGACACCTAATTGCCTCCTCCATACTGACAAGCCCAGATCCCATAAGCTTGAAAAAATACAGGGAAATATCAACAATCCAACTATCACGTCCTAGGCTCTTATCCTTGGCCACCCCCTTAAGAGTTTGAAGCAACTCCTCTTTCGATATTATATCATCCACCAATGAAGCATCGTCATCAATAACCACCACTGGAAATAGATTGACGAACTCAATTTTTTTATCATGTAGTCTCCCCCCCTTTCTATGATTTGTTTTCTAAAAAATTAAAGTGCCTCCAATTTTATTTTGTTTACCGAGGTGAGGATGTGCCCAAATTTTTCTTCTACAAGCCAATCGACTTTTTTGTTTCCATTCCTCTTCCTGTAATTTAATAATTTTGTCCTTCCTTATCACCAGATTCAATATAACCCATCGTTGTTGCTTGGAAAAATAACCAGGGGAAATCAGACCTAATAATATATCTATTTCATTTTCAATTGATAGAAACTCCTATATGAGCACTTTTCTATGATTATATGCCCAAACTATGACTTTTCATTTCATCCATTTTAGTTTATAAATGGTCATTAATATAGGATTATTAGTGGTAAGAGAGAGTGGGGAGGCCCATGAGTGGTGAATCAACAACTAGAAATATTGATTGTTTACCCACATAGGATTGAATTTGAAGGGTAACTTATGATGCTCGAACTTATCTTGCCATTCTAGGAATATGACATTATGATCAGAGATATTGGAGAAAAATGTACTAGGTTGAATCTATTTCATCCTCTGACATAGAAGTGAGTCCACAAAAAATCTATCCATCCTTTTCACTATACCCTCCTCCCTAGATCGACCATTATGCCAGGTCAAGCACAAAGGGATAAGAGAAATTTCTTTGAGTGCATTTTGATTAAATATATATTTGAAGAAGCCCAACAATGGGTCCAATTTTACCCTTTGGCCCCAACACTCTCCCGCTTCGAACATGAAGTTCAAATCCCTAGTAATGATCATCAAAATCCCTAGTCAATCAATTCCCAAGATTATTTATGGTTGTTGTATGGAGCATAGATGTTTAAAATGTGATATTTTTGTATTATTCCACTACAGTAGATGATTAAGATAATTCCTGCACACACTACAAGGAAAGGACCTTCTAGTGGAGGTTTTAGCGTAAGCCCCTATAAAAATAGATCAAAAATCAATTTGTAGCGGAGGTCATTGGCGGAGGTGGGTTGCTAGATTTTTTAGAAGATTGTTTTTGAATGATGCATATAAAATATAGAAATGCACCAGTTATTTAATATCCATACAAGCATTTGTTCCACCATAACATGGTGCACCGTTGATTTTTTTTTTAATAAAATAAAAAAACATGGTGTGCTAAAAAACATAATGCATTAATGCTTGAACAGCCGATTGCATTGGTGCCCTTCACATCGTAAAAAATCCCTGTGCATACCATTAAGGAGCACCACTATAGCTTTAAATTTCAGATAAATGAGGTGTTTTTTTTCCAACGAAGCCCTAGTGCGAAAATAAACGCCTCGGGGTATCTTATAAAAAGCATTGCTAGGCGGTTTTTAAATTCTAAAAAAATATTGGTGCTATAGTAAAAACAGAGCATTGATGCGGTTCATATAGAGGAACACCCTAGGTTATCTCAAGAAAAGCCTAAATACTTTTCTTAATTAAAAAAGAATGAGGTACTTTCGATCATATCGCGCACTGGTGCATCTGGGGAAACACACTGGAGAAGGGTTAAATAAAAAAATCCCTCACGATCGTAATTTTCATTTTTACAATCTAAAGTGCAGGAGAGATTTGAAGAATTGGTGCCACTCTTTCCACATGCAAGCACTCTAACATTAGTTCTTCTCTTCCTCACTATCCTTTTGTATCGTGTTCATTGTTTGAGTTTTCAATTTTTTGAACCCATCCTAAAATATGTTTTTCTCCATTACATGTCCACAATGCCTCCCCGATGAAAAAATGTCTAGGTAATGTCTATGTTTCTTTGTAATTTAATTTTTTAGAAAATTAAAATTCTAAATGAGGCTAAATTTTCCACTTTTTCTCAATTTATTTTTTCACCACGCGATTCGTTTGATACATTCGGCTCGCACCGATAGAGGTGCACCCTATAAATTTACAACATGCACCGCATATCATTGTGTGAACATTACACGCCACTGTTGTTGCATTACATTTTATAAAATAAACATAATCAGATTGATTCAACATATTGTACGTTGGTGTGTCATGCCCGGTGTATTTATATTTACCAAACACACCGCAAATTTAATATTTAAAAATGTAGCCATAACTTGGTGCGTTTAATAACCTGAACGTTCTATCACCAGTGTGAAAAGGTTATCAATGCGCACCAATGTACAGGTTGTCTTGACCACTATGAAAAGTTAAAATTTTGAACCAACAATGGTGCGTTATACTTATGTGTGAACCAGTGTCAGTGTGACTGTAGTTGAAATCGCACTAATGCTGGTGCATGACTATGTTTTGAGTGCACTATGGTTTGTTTCTCTATTTTCTCTTTTTTTTTGTCAACTTAGGCATTACTTCTTTCTATAATACGATAACAAAAATTCTTACATCAAACTTATGTTCAGGAGGCTAGGCTGCCCGCAGGAAACCAGGCCGCCACCTATCAACGTTATATTCAAACCAAAATTTGAAAATGTTTTTCTCCTTGATACTGTCATATCTGTGCTTTCGAATACTACTAACTAATCTATCTACTAGACTATACTAGAACAACCAGACACAGGTCACTTCTAAAAACATTTAAAACAAAACTATACAAGAGGCCAGCTTCATCATTCCTCATCTGACGAAGTAACCGGGGCGGGCGCCATGGCACTTGACCCTGGATTCACATTTTTCTGCTCCAGAACCCGTTTCATTTCCTGTATCATTTGTTCCATTTTCCCCTGCATCAAATTATTGCTCGCTGCTTGTATCTGGACAACCACAATTTCTTTCAAGACTATTGTCTTTAAGTTTTCTAGTTCTTCCATTGTCTGGCTCCTTAGTTGCTCCTCTCTCTGCTTTCTTTTCTCCTCCTCTTCCTCCTGGACTGCCTGGTTCATTTCCATAGTGCGAGCTACCACGTGCTTCGTAATCCAATAATGCTCGATCGATTTGTTAAATAGTGAGTTGCGGCTCCTGGTATTTCCTGGGTCTGGCACCAAATCCTCCCATTCCCCCTGGGGAATCTCCTTGTTCTCGCTAATGGACCTTAGCTCCCGTTCCCACCCATTGATTTGTTCTATAGTTTCAGGGGAATTCCCGACCATATATGCATTGATCATGTACATTCTTTTTTCTGACTCTAGTTTCCTTCCTCTCCGCTTCGGATTGCTGCTCGATCCTTCTTCCTGGGTCCGTACTTATTTCTCTTTCTTCGGAGCCATTTTTCTTTTATCCTGGAACCTTTCTTTGATTGTGTCTTGCCTTTCTATCAAGACCACAAACCACAAGTTAGTACCTCTAATTTGAAATTCTGCTTTAACCCACTCACTTACCCCCCTGTCTTAGATTGATGTTGCCACTTGTTCGTTTGGTGCGAGGACCCGGGCCACTCCACGACCTACCTTGCAAGTCGGCCCTTAACCCTCACACCTCTCTCTACTTCTCTGGATTTCCAGGGTTTACCCAGATAGCAGTCATGGGTATGGTTCCTGCAGCCAACAGGGAACCCGTCAAAGGCCAACTTAGCGACCCTCCCCACCCACAAGTCATTCCTGGACTTGGGTTTTACCCTCCTCCGAGGTCCATGATTCTCTCTGCCTGGGACATAATCTTCTTTGGTAGGGTAAAGATTTTTCTTCCCATTACCGGGATAGCCTCCTTATTTCCTACTACTGGTTATCGACTTCCTTTTCCTGGCCATCTCAGAGAAATAATAGAAGTTTCTACCTCTAACTATCTCGAAAGCAGAAAGATAGGGAAGTGAATATACATACCACCTTTCCTCACTAGAACTGGAGCTATGGGTTGGTCACAGTGCCTTGCTGCCACCTTTCGTCATTCCTTCTTGCTTCATGCTATGTTGCATGAACACCCCTGCTGCCACCTTAGGCCCTTGCTTGTATAAGCCCCTTTGTCCTTCCGTCCTTACCTCCACCTGTCCGTTTGATTTCCCTGCTCTCATCCTCGCGTCCCTTCCTCGGGATTTGCCACTACCTGTCTGACCTCCTTTACTCATCATAACTACTACATTCTCTCGGCTTCTCCTGTTGTACCCTTTCTGTACCATTGATGCCACTTTCGATCCTTACGCGGCCGCTTATCCCGACTCCCCACACTCCCTTCATTTCATTTCTTAGTGACGTATCGATTCTCTCTTCTTCCTTGTCTAGTGACCGTATCCTTCCCTACCCGGTTAGCTGCCCTGCTCCGTCACTCCTGTCACCCATGTTATTTCTCACGATTATACTGTCCATCCCCACCCCCTATAATCTTTCCCCACATCTCCCACGTACTAGCTTTTCCTGGCCATTCTCCTCCGAATTTCCATGGCCGCCCTTATCGACGTCGAGAAGTTGTTGTAATTGTTCGCGCTCCTCCAGGAGCAGCAGCTCCATTCCTTCGTTGTCTATCAACTTTCCCCTATTCTGACTGCCCCAGTTCGCTAACCAGTCTTCCGGTTGATTACCTAAGCGTCTAACATGGGTGGGGATCAGATAATCGATTTTGGTAAGTAGCTTCCCTATCTCGCCGATGAGCCACGTTGTTCTCAAACTCTTACTTATTTTTTCCACTGGTTTTTTCTGTTACAGTTTCCTTACCATATCCACCACCAATTTTTAGTCACCTTCAATTTGTAGACTCTTAACCTTGACCTGAATCACAATTTCAAGGCCTCGCTTTAGTGCGTGTAGTTCCGCTTCGTTATCAGTCACCTCCCCGTAGTCCATCACATAGATTCTCAAGGTTTTTCCTCTATTATTCCTAATTACCCCCTTGATACCTGCTTCTCCTCAGTTGTTTTTGGCCACCCCATCGAAATTTAGTTTTGCAAATCCCTGTGGGGGATGCTTGTACTATTTAATTTCTACCACCTCTCTAACTTGGTCTTTTCTTCTGTCACTACATATCATACTCTGGGTTAATTCTAGCCTCTACAAGATCTTTGCCTCTGTTTGCGAAGCCTTCCAGTCCTATTCCTTCTAGCATTCTATTAAAATTGTTTCCCTCATATTCCTGATTATTTGTTCCCATATGTTTGCCGGGGTGCGGTTTTCTTCTTTGAAGATCACACTGTTCCGTGCCTTCCAGATGTTCCAGAGCAAGAACCCAATGGAGAGCAGCCAAGCTCGATTTACCACTGGGTTTTGGTAGGGTTTTCTCGGTCGTTATTCTAAGGTAATGATAATGTTTTGGTAATTTCTGTGATGGTGCTCAAACATCTTGTAATGGTTGTCCCACAGGGTGTTGCTGACAGCACATTTATTCATCAAGTGTTACATCAACTCCTCTAGTGTATTGTAGAGCGCGCATCGTGAAGGGCCTTGCCTCTCTTTCCTCTGGAGTTGGTCCCAGGTAAGCGCCCTACCATGTAACATGATCCAGACAAAGAAGGAAACTTTCGGCCAATGCTTTATTTTCCATAGGTTTTTCCATTTCTTTGTCTCTCCCTGTTGATTCTGTTTGGCTTTTAAGTAATACCTTTCTGCTATAGAGAAGGTTCCTTGAATTCGGGTGCCCCATATTAGAATGTCTTTCCCTGTTTTACTCACCACTTTACGGGATGCCATTTGTTTGTAGTAATCTTGCCATCTGTCAGAGCCAAGGGCCGATACCCAATCCTCCTTCTGTTTCCAATTACGCCAATATTTCCCTATACCTATTTTCCAAAATTAGCCTGCAACATTTCCCTCTGCCTGGGAAGTGAAAGGTTGGATGACTTGAAGGCCTTCCCTGTGGATGATCTTTTCTCATTATTGCCAAGATTCCTCCCAAAACCTGGCTTTATCTCCTGCTCTTATCTCTCAAAAGTTGTATTCTCTTATTAGTTCTTTGTTGCTCCTCGCCAAGTTCCAAATTGCAGAACCTTTGACCTCGGTCTGACTTCTCATCTTGTCTTCTGGTTCCTCCACTGCCTCATATTTCCTTTCCAAGATTTCCTTCCATAAGTGTTGGCTGCCTTGGGTCCATCTCCACCAAAGCTTCGCCCCCATCACTTGGTTGAGGATGTAGGGGTCCCTCAAACCTAAGCCTCCGTCTTTGGTTAGCTTGCTGAGCCACTCCCAAGACAGTAAGGCCTATTTTCTGGTTTTTCTGGTTCCCTGCCAAAGAAATTTTTTGAACATGGCTACTAGCATTTGACTAATGGACTTGGGGATAGCTTGGCATGAAATCTGATAGATTGGAATAGCTTGCAGAATTTCTTTTATGAGAATTAGCTGACTGGGGGCGTTTAGCGACCGAAAGGTCCAATTATCCATCTTTTGCCTAATTTTATTGATTAGGGGTTCCCAGTTAGCAGCCCTATATTGGTGCTCATTAAGCCTAATACCCAGGTTCCACTTCTAAAGCCCATTGTGTGCGCCAGAAATCTTTTGGCCACTAGCTGTGTGTTAAAGAAAAATATTTATGATTTCTCTTTATTGATCTTAGTACCAGAAGCTTGAGTGAACTCAAATAAGGTTTTGACAATTTGATGGGCCTCTTTCAGCGTGGCCTAACCATAAATCATTACATCGTCTACAAATTTCTGGTGTGTTATAGGGATATCATTCCCACAGATTCTTAGCCCCTTTATCTGGTCCCTAGCTACTTGTGCTTTTACCAACCTGTCCAATCCTTCCGCTGCCAGGATGAAGAGAAACAGAGACAGGAGATCTCCCTATCTTAGCCCTCTCGAGGGATTGAAAGCTTTGGTGGGGGTTCTATTCAACATGACTGACATCACCAGAGTACTCACCATAGATAAGATCCAGTTTAGCCATCTCACATCAAATCCATGGGCTTTAAGGATGCCTTCTAGGTACTCCCAACTAAGGCGGTCATAAGCCTTAGTAAGGTCTAATTTGATTAGCATACCTGAATTTCAAGAGATTTTCAGATAGTGGATTACTTCCTGGGCCACTATAATTCCGTCTGTTATCTTCCACCCTTTAACAAAACTGGTTTGTTCTTGAGCTATGAGGTCAGGTAGAATTGTCTTGAGTCTATTCACCATAATTGTTGCTAAGATTTTGTACACTACATTATAGAGCAATATTGGTTTGAATCCATGCGGTTCTTCCGAGGTTCCATTCTTTGGAGTAAAAGCCAAGAAGGTAGCATTCGATCCCTGATGCATGCATTTTGTACACCTTGATTCCTCCACGAGGTCCAACAGGACGTTACCCATGAAACTCTAGGTTGCTTGGTAAAACTCAATGGTGAAGCCGTTAGGTCTCGGGGCCTTATTCTTCACCATTTTGTTAACCACTTCCTCCACTTCTTCCTTTGTGATTACCCTGAGAAGAGCCATATTTTATTCTCTAGTTACTTTCTTAGGGATATGTTGATAGACATTGTCAATTTCCTCCTCCTTGTTAATGTTTGGTTCTATTAGGATCCCTTTCAAATAGTCTACCATGAGCTAATCCATGTCTTTCTGCTGCAGGACTCTGTTGCCTTGACTATCTTTCAGTGAAAAAATCCTATTGTGATGTCTATGATTCAGCATTGCTTTGTGGAAGAACTTGGAGTTCTTTTCCCCCATCTTTAAACCATTGGACATGTGATTTATGTTTCCATAGAATTTATTCCTGCTTGTGTCTTTCCTCCAGTTGATTGATTAACCTGTCTTCCTCCTTAGCCAACTCCTCGCTCCTTCCTTCCTCAATGATTTGTTGTTGTATTTCTGTCATTCTAGTATGTAGTTTTCCTCTCTCTTGTTGTATGTTGCCGAATTCTTCCCTGTTCCATTTCTTAATTTTACCCTTTATGTCCTTGAGTCGTAGCTGGAACATGTTCATTTTGTTCCGACCTTCTGTTCCCATCTTGATTTCCTGCCACCAGTTTCTTACTTTGTCTAAGAAGTCTGGATCTCTTAGCCAAAAGGACTAAAAAAAAAAGGTCTCTTTTTATTCTGATAGTTCATAGCTATTTCCAGTTTGATTGGCCAATGATCTGACCCTATAGAGGGGCGGATGGAGGCTTCGTAGAAGATGTCCATACCTATGACGTGCTCGGAGACTAGGAATCTATCTAATCTAGACGCTATTTGTTTGTTCCTGCCTCTTCTATTGTTCCAGGTGAACTTCCCATTTATTGTTGGTATATCTACCAGCCTTAGGTCTGTTTGGAAATCTCTGAATCTTTCCATCTCTAGATCTTCCCTGCTGATTCCCCCTTTCTTCTCTTCTCTAGAGGTTATCAAGTTGAAGTCTCCTGCGATAATCCACCTTTGCTCCTGGTCATCGATCTATGAGGGTATGGGGCCTCGATCTACCAGGGTATGGGGCCTGTAGACTGCCAACACTGCCACCCATTCACTTTGCCCAATGAGTCTGAATCTTCCGGTCAGGATTCTGGGCATTCCTATTCACCAGTCTAAAAGGACTTCTACTGGATTCCAAATGACTACTATCCCTCCCACACTTCCTTTAGCGTCAATGGTTACTTGCTCATATCTTGGGTTTATTTTATTGAGTATTTCCTCCATATTTTGGCCTGATATTTTAGTTTCCTGAATAAGCATTATCTGTGGTTTGTCCTTCCTCAGTCTTGCCGCTAAATGTCTCTGCTTCCCTTTGCTGTTTAAGCCTCTAATATTCCATGATGTCAAAATCATTGGGGAGTTTGAGATAGGTTTTGAAACACCACTGACAGTGGAACCACTCTCCCTGTGTTCACCAACATTTCTCCCATTAGTTGGATGGAATCTTTAAGATTTTTCATTCCTTGTTTTTTTTTTCCCTCCCTTGCCTTGTCCTTGCTGATCTTTTTTGCTTTCCTTCTGGCTCTCTTAGTGTTCTTCAGGCGCTACTTGACCTTTATCTTGTTTAGGTTTATACTACTGAAAGGTTTCTGCATACAACCTCTTCTGTTCTTCCGGGATGAACCTCTCGTCCAAATTCCTCCATTCATTAATAATTTTCTTAGAACTTCTTCTTCGTGACTAAGATCTTCACTAATTGTTTCCATGTCTGCCTCCATCTATTTGCTAGTTCTTCTTGTTCCTTGCCTTCGTCTGTGACCTCACTCGGGGCTTTCCTCTTTATGTGGGCTCTTTCACTGCTGAAGCTATTGTCTGACTCTTTATCTTCTTGATTTTCCATGGTTTGATCCTCCTCTTCTCCCTCTTCCTGTAATATTTCAAAGTTATTTGATTTCCTTGGAATTGTTTGTTTTTCCTTCTTGTCTTCCTTGGAGTTTTCTTTGGTTATTTTCTATTTACTTTTCACGTCTTGGAATCCTTCCTGGTCCACTGGCCCTCTCTTCTGCATGTTACTTCTCCTTTCTTCTTCTTCTATTGTAATCGGAAACTCCTTAACCAAATGTCCATGTTCATGGCTATGGCATCTAGACAGTATATGCTCATAGTCTAAGTTTTGCCGCCAGACTTCTTCATAATACTCTAGTTCCACAGAATTTGGGATAGGGTTTTCTAAGTTCATATAGACACATATCCTGGCATACGATGTATACCTTCCTTTCTTCATGGTTTTTGCTATTTTCACAAAACTTTCTATTGTGTTTCCTATCCCTTCCAATATTTCTGGGTCTCAAAAGTCTATAGGTATCCCAAATAAGCGAACCCAGACTGACACTGTTAGAAATTTTTCCTTATCGAGGTTATAACATTCCTAGCAATATCTCATAAAAAGACCAGCATTATAATAAAAATAAGGGTCATTTTAAAACAATTTTTCCTTATCTTGTAGGTTAGAGAAGGTTATCGTAAAGAATCCCTTCGCTCCCAATTTGAGCTCAATGTGTCCTTGGGGCCTCCATTTTTGTTGAATCAACTTGGTAAGGTCTTGTTCAGATGGCCATACTCTAACAAACTTGCAGATAAGGGCATGACCTTTCATGTAAGTTCTGTACGTTTCCAGTTTATTTGATGGAATCACAAACCTGGGTTTCTCCACCGCACATGGCAGGCATCTTCCTCTTCTGCCCGCTTGCCAGGTCACTCCCAGAACCGGACCTCTGTTCTGTTTCTCCTTTTCCGACTGACTGTTCTGACCATCCCCTGTCACTATATCCCGATAGGAGGGGATCTCTCCCCTCCTGACCTCGTCTTTCATGACTATGTCTCTCAGATGTCTGCCTTGTCTACTGCTGTAACTCTCTTTTGTCTGCACCCTGGCCTTGTCTTGGTTCCTCCCCATCGATTTTACCACATGGCCGCTGTTAGGTTTTTGGTTGCAGAGTGCCTGACCCAACCTTTTGTTTCTCTATTTTTAATTGAAAGTAATGTTTCCATATTTATAAATACATGTTTCATTTAATAGAAAAAAATTATATTTTATGTATGAGGCTGATGTATTTTATATGTCAATCATGTAGCAGAGACACGAGAATAGGGAACACTATGTTGGAAATAATACTGAGAGGGGGGGTGAATCAATATTATCAAATCTTTTTCAATAAACACTTGCAGATCTGACTAATGAAACTTATATATACCTTCCAGATTTTAAGGTAATTTATTCTTTAGATGTTAACCATTAATCTGTATGTTAGAACCATATAATAATAAACAAGAAAAAGAAACATAGACAGTCACACCAAAGAACACTAGATATAAGGTGGAAACCCAATGTGGGTGAAAACCACCTGCTACAATATGTCTCTATCTTATTTCAATTAGAAACTTCTTTTTACAATGATTTTGTACTGGTGCAGTCCTTTGCCAGTACGCAGGTTGCAACCTGCAGAGAGCTACAACCTGCAGAGAGCTACAACCCTCTCTCGTTTTCCAACTTCTCTTGGAAGGGAGCTACAACCCCCTTAGCTCTTGTACTAGCTAAGATACTAGTACATAGGTGCTGACCTACAGAAGGCTACTACCTTCTCTTTCCTTCCAGGGACTACGTTTCATCAATTTTCAGACTGGATCTAAGAATATCAATCAAACATCAAATAGATCTGAAATTACCCAACTTCCTTGTTCAAATATTGAATCAATAGCTTCTTAATACAGCAACCAAGCACAAATACAGAACCCTGAACTTAGCAGTAATAAGCAAAGGCAGCTAAAAATATTTCAAAGAAAAGTCTGCAACTTCACCAATAGAAACCTGCGGAAATCCGCACTTCCTCTGTGTCGAGCCTGTGCACTTCCGCACCTATTCTTTCCTCTATTCTGCGCACCTCCGCACCTGCGGCGTCAACTGGACTGCGTACCTGCGCACCTGTGCCATCAACTGGACTGTGCACCTCCGCTCTTGCGGCGTCAACTGGACTGCGCACCTCCACACCTGCGCCGTCAACTGGATTACGCACCTCCGCACTTGCGGCGTATCTCGCCTACGGACCTCTGGATATAAATAATTTATCAGTCCTCAAATATACCCCAGACTGTCAAATTCACAGATCCTTTCATACGCCAAAGAGATCTCGACCCATCAGCAGATCTAACTTATAATGCTCTGGTTTCTTCTTGATTCAGGTTCAACTATAACTCCCCAACCGATTATCAGAAATTCAGATCTTCTTATTCTTAAGATATTCAACACACTTGTGTCCAGTCAAATGATCTCCTTTCCCTTTTATAGCCAAGGCCTTACTCAAACCATGGATCAAAACCCTTGAGAAACAATACTAGGGACCCAAAACCTAGGTTCAATATTTTAGATGCAAAACCACGGACCAAAACCATAGGATCAAAAACGTCGAGCTAAATACCGTGGACCAAACTTAAGATGCGCGTGTTTCTCTGCATGAAAGTTCGTGCATTTTAGGTTCGCACCTTTTTTCGGAACACCTGCGAACATGTCTGCACTCTGTGAACTGCGCATCTGCACAACCTGCCAATGTCCGCACCTTTTGATTGGTGCACCTGCAGAACCTGAAAATAACACTGCTGCACCACAATTCCTCTGTCCTGCAACCCTGTTATTTCTTCTGTAGACTCATCTGGTTGAGTATAAGCGAGATGTTCTTCTATGAGAGGGTTGCCATCAAGTACAACACATACATCATAATGCCAACAATCTCCCCCTTTGGACTTGATGGCAACAATACCCAATCACTCTCCCCCTTTAACATCAAGGGCAAAGGGCGGACCCAGAGATTCTCTTCCTTTGATAACCATTCCGCTGACCATACTCCCGCTGAGTACCTGCTGAAATCTCTGAAAGAGCTCCCCCTTTGAATATGCCAAGGCGTACCAATCTGTCCATGCTCCCTCTGAGTACATGCTGAAGTCTCTGCTCGGTTGAAGTGTATTATTCATGCTCCCCCTGACTATAAGCAAGGTCTGCAAAAATGTTCTACAAGAAGAAACATGACTCCATACATCATAATTGATTCTCCTATCATCAGGGACTCATACATACATCCATCTCCCAATCAAGTGGGTAGATACCAATATTGACTCATCCTCCCAATTAAATGGGGATATACCAAACTAGAACATACATTATTCATCCTAGGCATAGTGGGGAAACCAAAATAGGTCGTTACATGACCTCGATATGAAAAGAAATACATGACATAGAGACAAGAACAGCTATCAACAGCAGAATCAACTTTCAGACCAGCACACATTCCACCAAGAACACCTGTGAAATCAAACCAAGGGACTTCTAAGATAATGCCAACAATGCATTATTAGAAGAATATGCTCCTCCTGAACCTATGCCAGATGGTCTCTGACAGACCCATATCGGACTCTCTTCACCCAGAACTCGACCCACATAAACCGGCATATGTACGTGTACCCACCTGCGTACAACAGACAAGTTTTAACAGCACGATGATGCATCAACAACCCCCATCTTTTGTCTGAGGTATTCAAATGTTTTCCTGGGCAATGGTTTGGTGAGTATATCAGCAACTTGTTCCTTGGAAGGAACATACTCCAACTTGACCTTTTGCTCAAGCACTTGTTCCCTTAGAAAATGATACTTGATAGGTATGTGCTTAGTCTTTGAATGCATGACATGATTTTTTGAGATACTGATTGCACTTATGTTATCGCAAAAGATGGAGATAGGTGGAGTACAGGTGATTTGAAAATCTTGCAAAGTTTGTATCATCCAAAGAAGTTGTGTGCAGCAAGATGCAACAGCCACATATTCTGCTTCAGCTGTGGATAGAGCAATGGAACTTTGTTTCTTGTTGAACCAAGATACTAATCTGGACCCCATAAAGAATGCTCCACCACTAGTGTTATTTCTGTCATCCATGCTTCCTGCCCAATCTGCGTTTGTATATGCATGAAGTGTGAAATCTGGATTTCTAGGATACCATAAGCTATAGTTTTGTGTTCCTTGAAGATATTTGAAGATCCTCTTAACTTGTTGAAGGTGTGCTTCCTTTGGATTAGCCTAAAATCTTCCAAATATTCCCACTGCATGCATGATGTATGGCCGTGTTCCTGTTAGATAGAGTAGACTGCCAACCATGGATCTATAGGTTGGTTGATGGACTGTTGTTGATTCATCATTAGCGCTGAGGCTGCATCCTGTTACCATAGGAGTACATACCGGTTTTGAGTCTTCCATGCCATATTTCTTCAAGATCTGCTTTAGGTACTTGTTTTGTGATAAAAAGATACCATCTTTGTTTTGTTGAATTTGTAAACCAAGGAAGTATTGTTGGAAATAATACTGAGAGGGGGGGTGAATCAGTATTATCAAGTCAAATAATCCTTTTCAAAACCAAATTGTATACGCTACTTTAGTTAATTCAACCCGTGTATATACGCAACTATTCAGAGGTAAACCAGCATACACAGAGCAAACTTTTAATTTACCTAAACTATCAGATGATGTTGGTTAATCTGAGATGCAGCATCAAATGACCAGTAACCAGAGACAGTAAAACAGAGCAGAAAGACAATCACACACAATAACACCAAATATAAGGTGGAAACCTAATGTGGGTGAAAACCACCTTCTGCAATTCGTCTCTATCTTTCTTTAAATTAGAAACTTTTGTTTACAATGTACTGGCGCAGTCCTTTACCAGTATGCAGGCTGCAACCTGCAGAGAGCTACAACTCTCTCTTGTTTTCCAGCTCTCCTGGAGGGGAGCTACAACCCCCTTTAGCTCTTGTACTAGCCAAGATACTAGTACGTAGGTGCTGACCTATAGAAGGCTACAACCTTCTATTTCTTCCAGGGATCACGTTTCATCAATTTTCAGACTGGATCCATGAACATCAAACAATCATCAAGAATCAACCAATCTCCTTTCCATAAAATAGATCTGAATCAAGTAGATATTCTTCTTACAACTGTACCCAAAACATAGTACCAGAAACCATACACCAGAAAACAGAAACCAGAACTCAGCAGCAATACACAGAAGCAGTTAGATCACAACTTAAAGCATATACGCCATTTCAACAGCCTGCAACTTGCGTGCATAGACATCTGCGTATGGAACAACCTGCATATACGCGACTTTACTTCACCAAAACTGCATGTATACGCGCCTTCGATTCACTGAACCTGCGTACAGATCTATAAAGGATAACCTGCGTAGTAGTTAGTCCTTGAACTTGAACTTGAACCTATTGGGTTATGTTGCAGATCTAGACCTGAATGAAGGAGGAACCTTGGTCCGAAACATAGGTTCAAGTTCCAAGGACTAACTACCATGGACCAAAAATATGATCCCCAACATATACGCGCTTTTGTAATGTATAACCCGCGTGTATACGCGCCTTTGTCTAGATGAACCTGCATATATGTCTTTTTCTTCTTTCTGAGTGCCTGAACTGAGATCTTTTACCAAAGAGAGTTGCCATCAAGGACAATACATGTGCCATAGCTCCAAACCTGTGCCATAATGCCAACAGCCATATCCATTAGGTTGGTTATGTGATAAAGCACAAATACATGTGACTAGACAATGTAAACTTAGGTTTTCTTTTGGGTCAGCATTTGTAGATGAGTTTGAGTTAGATATGGTTACTTTGGATATATGTGTAATTGTTTTAAGAAGTCCTTACTTATATGATAGAAAAGATATTTTATATAGAGTTGAGAACAAGTATCAACTCGTTAAAGATGAATTCGAATATATTGTAAGAGCTCATAGCCTCAAGAATAATTATACTCTCATAAACTCAGGGTAGATGAAAAGAATTGTAAATTCATGCAAACAATTTTTATTGATGGTTGTAAAGGAAAAGAAACCTGATAAGACCAATGTATTTGAGGGCTGTGATGCTAAACAACAAGCTAATTTAGAAAAAGTTGTTTCAGAATATGGTATATTGTTTCAAGAACCTAAAGGTCTGCCACCCAAAAAGGAAATAGTACATGATATTAATTTGCAGCAAAATGCTCCATTGCCTAACATCGGAATGTATAGGTTGTTCGCTTTAAAGAATGCAAAAATCAAGAAGCAGGTTCAGGTGCCGCTTGAGAAGGGGTTCATCAGACCTAGCACATCACCATGTGGGTCTCCAATTGTCTTGGTGAGAAAGAAAGATGGCTCATGGAGAATGTGCATTGATTACCGAGCAATGAATAAAATAACGATAAAAAATTGTTATCAACTACCTCGCACAGATGATCTATTGGATCAATTAAAGGAAGCTGTTTATTTTTCCAAAATGGACTTGCATAATGGCTATCATCACGTCAGAGTTGCAAAGCAAGATGCATGGAACACTGCTTTCAAAACAAATCAGGGATTGTATGAGTGGTTGGTTATGCCTTTTGGCTTAACTAATGCTCTTGCTACTTTCATGAGAGTAATGAATGATGCACTCAGACCTTTTCTTGATGATTTTGTCATTGTATATTTGGATGACATTCTTATATTCAGTAAAACATGGGAAGACCATTTAAAGCATGTTAAGCATACTCTAGATGTTTTTAAAAAAGAAAATCTTTATGTTAAGCTCTCAAAATGTGAATTTGGAAAAACATATTTGAATTATTTGGGTCATATTGTAGGGGGTGGTGAATTGAAGATAGATCCCTCAAGGGTTGTAGTCATTGTAAACTGGCCTAAACTCAAATCTGCTACAGAAGTTAGAAGCTTCTTAGGAGCAGCACAATATTGGAGAAAGTTTATTTCTAACTTTTCCTTAATTGCATCTCCCTTACATGCTTTAACATGATTGAACAAGGTGTTTCAGTGGGGAGGCGCAGAAAGCCTTCGACTCCTTGAAACAAAAGATTAGTATAGCACCAGTACTAGCACTACTCGATCTTCAAAGACCATTTGAGATTAAAACAGATGCTAGTGGCTATGCCATGGGAGCAATGTTGATGCATCACGGTAAACCCACATGTTATCATTCTGAGACATTTAATTCTGCAGTAGTTAACTATCCCGCATATGATAAAGAATTGTATGCATTAGTACAGAGTGTGAAAAAGTGGAAACATTACTTAATGGTCAAAGAGACAGTTATACATATTGATCATCAACCACTTCAATATTTACACTCCCAAACTAAGTTGCAACAATCAAGACATTATAGATGGATGGGTTTTCTACAATAGTTTCATCTAGTGATCAGGTATAAAAAGGGCATACACAATAAAGTTGCAGATATGTTGTCCAGATCAATCATAAATGCATCCACTATACTTAAGCATAATTCAGTATTGCATGAAAGCTACATTGAACAGTATGCTCAAGATATAGATTTTAAAGATGTATATGCAACTTTAAGTCATGGAAAACAAGTAGAAGAATTGGACTATCATGTTAAGGACCAACTCTTGTATCATTTTGGGAATCTATTCATTCCAAAAATTGAAAGAGTAAAGATAATTTGAGAGGCACACACTTCTCTAATATCAGGTTACTTTGGTGTAAGTATAACAGTTGCATAGCTGCAAAGATTTTTTTATTGGCCAAAAATGAATGAGACAGTTTCTAGATATGTAAGAGCGTGTACCATGTGTGCTAAAAGCAAGCTCAGCAATAGAAAACTAGGCTTGTGCACTCCACTACCAGTTCCTTCTCATCCTTGGGAAAGTGTTTCCATGGACTTTGTTGGAGGACTGCCTAAATCTAGGAAAGGTCATGATTATTTATATGTTGTTGTGGATAGGTTCAACAAAATGTGTATTTTGATACCTTGTAACAAACAGATTATAGCTGAAAAAAATACAAAGTTGTTCTTTAAGCATGTATGGGTTCATTTTGGATTACCCACTTCCATCATATTTGATTGAGATACCCATTTTGTTAGGAAATTTTGGTTGAGTTTGTGGGAATTGATGGACACTAGGCTGAAGAAGAGCACAACTTCTCATCCACAAACATATGGCCAAATAGAACTAGTCAATAGGACAGTGATCCAGTTGCTCAGAGGCTATTGCAGCAAGCATCCTAGGCTTTGGGATGAACACTTATGTTATGTGCAACATGCTTACAACTGAGCTAAACATTCTTCTACATAGAGATCTCCTTTTGAGATCTATTTTAGTTTCACACCAAGGTCTCCCTTGGATTTTGTCTTTGGTAAAGACATAGCGGTTGATGGACATAGTGATGTGGACAAGGAAACCAAGTTCATTGAACAAATCCAAGAGATTCACTAGGTAGTATAAGAACAGCTAGAAA
This sequence comes from Pinus taeda, assembly GCA_000404065.3. Classification (NCBI taxonomy): domain Eukaryota; kingdom Viridiplantae; phylum Streptophyta; class Pinopsida; order Pinales; family Pinaceae; genus Pinus; species Pinus taeda. Next base: position 280,438 of record APFE031561861.1, on the reverse strand, counting down.
AGAGCCAAGCCAAGTACAAGGCAAGGCATGACAAGCATCAGATGGAGAATAATGTCCAATTTGGTGATCAAGTCTAGCTGCATATCAGCAAAGAAAAAATGCAAGGTGAAGGTAAGAAGCTGAAGCCAATAAGGTATGGACCTTTCAAGATACTTGAGAAAATTGGTGAGAATGCTTTTCACCTTGATTTACCAACTTACATGCACATCTACTCAATTGTTAATGTAGACAGCTTGAGATTATTTGAACCTTCATCAATTGAAAATCCCGAAGAGCAGAGTCACTTGCCTTCGATTGATGATCTGTTGCCTGAATATCTTAAAGAATTGCAGGAAGATACAGTTCTGGATAGGAAGGTGAGAACTACGCACAGAGGAGATGTTGAGTACCTCAGGATTGGACTCAAAGGTTCAAAACCAAGCAGTGCGAAATGGAAAGAAATTGGGCAAGTGAGGAATCAATACCCTCACTTGATTGATGCTTAAAAATAAACTTTTGGTGGTCCAAAAGATTTTTCATTGGGAAGGCCGTGATCTGAATTGGATCCTAAACACTCTCTAAGTTTTCATGAACTTGTTCAAACTATGCAAAATAGATTCAAGTCTTAGAAATATCATGCTATCAGAAGGAATCCTCGTGACAGTTGCAATTGTGATCAGCACAGAGCAACGAGGACCCTCGGTCAAGCACGCAGACCGTTGGTCCATGGTAACGCGCGTTGGCACAAATTGGAAAAATGAGAGGCTAATTCAATAAATGGGGGTGGTTTCTGATACGCTATTAGCACTAATTGCGTATCGTAGAGCGTCCCCCTCAGTGAAGGAAATCCCCGAAGTGCCTGGACCCAAAATGGCTATGAAATGCGGAAAAGTAATTAATTTGGTTTCGTGGATTCCACAAAACCGACAGGATATTGGAAGGCCTCGAGGCGGTAAGCAGTTTTGACTGAGTCCCGCTCGATGCCACACACTGAGTGACATGCGTTCGGTAGAAGAGAGAGAAAACCACTCACATCAGACGGGTAAATGTCACACTACTTACCTGCCCGATATGAATGACGACCGTAGGATTTGGGGGGCCCAGATCAACAGTCGAGGTGCATCCCGATAAATGACCAGATTTGACAAGGTTGTAAAGAAAGATTACATGGGATTTGAAGTCCAACATGGACGATGAGTTGGCAAAAAATTCGTGTTTTGCGGGCATCTTGGAGAAAATAGAAATAATGACGGTTCAAATGTGTCTAAGGAACCTAACACATTCACCCGTTGCAGAATAGGTGGCCACCTCCCTGTGAAACATTACCCAGTGATGATGACACATAATAGGGGAGTTCGAATGGATAGAGGCAGGAAAACCAAAATGCTGGGAAGCGGAAACGAACCAATAGAAAGCAGACTGGCTTTAAAGCCATAAACTGATAGAACTAGAGGATAGACACACAAAAAGGAATTAGTTAGACGCATAAAGCTAAGAGTAGAGAACAGAGAGAAGAAGCGGAGCTGACCGGAAGGCAACATCGAGCCAAACAGAGCTAGAGAGAGTCAGAGAGTCTGTGCACTCCAGAGAAAGCTTGAGAAGTTCAAGCGAGCTCCTTGGCATAGGCCTATCATGTATGAGTTTTAGATTGGGCTCATACTACTATGACTAGAAGAGGTCAAGCATTAGTAAGGAGAGTCTATGTACCCCAATCCTACTGATTCATATTTGTTGAGTGAGACTCAAACTGAGCTCACTGTTGTAAATAAACTCTGCTTTGAAAACGTAATAGAGAGGCCACCACTGAAAGCGGGACTAGGAGATGTAGCCCAAGAGTATTGGGTGAAATCCTTATTAAACTTGTTGCATTACATGTTTTCTTGTTATGTTTTCTCTAACCACCTCAATGTCTATGTATTTTGCAAACTTATCAATCCACTGCATAAAGTAACATAGGCACATCCATGCACATGAGTCTGTAATATCTTTAATTCTCTGTCTTGGATAAATTCCAGATCAATGAACATAGGCTAGGAGAAGTACCCACCATCTGATGTAGAAGTCCTTCTCCACACACAAGTCTCAGGCTCCAAAAAATAATCCTGGTTGATCAGACCCTTGAGCTCAGCCACTGCCTCTCTCATAACTACTTTTTTCCATCAAGGTGTTGCACACTGGGTTCCAACTTGGAAACTATCACTCTATCCTCCAACACATCATAAGTGTTGGGATGGGGTCCCCTGGGTTATTTTGGGGTTAACATAACCCAATTTTTGTTACATTTTTGTAAATAATGTAAAGTATTTGCGATTTGTGAATGCAGAGCGCATAGATGAATAGGAGTCAAAGGGGCTTAGCCCCTTGTTTTATGTAAAGTTTTGAGTTGGCTTTGAGATTCACCCATAATCCACGGACCATGACATTGTATGAGAAGTCTATAAATAACGAGTCTTAGTGAAGAGAAAAGTAGACTAAGACTTAGAAAAGGAAGGAAAATATAGAAAATTGGGTTGATTGAGAGTCTAGGGTAGGAAGGCCCTACTTCTTATGCTTAGAGAGGAAAAGAAAGGCTCCACAACTGAGTGTGAAGAGGCCTAGGTAGAGTCTGCACCTGAGTGTGCGGACCCTTGCAATTGTGTGTGCAAGGAAGTTTTAAGTCTGTAATCTTGAAGTGAAGATCAATAAAGATAGTTTTCCGAAGAATTCTTGCGTATTTCTGTTTATCTTTGTTAATGTTATATGATGTCGATAAATGATGTATTTTATGGAATGTTAATTAGATGTTACGTGATTCTCTTGAATAAGTGTTAATGATGTCCACAATGCATGTCTAAGTATTTCCATGAAGAGTCTGATGAATTCTCTTATGTTTACTAATAACTTAAGTAAATTTGAGCGAACACTAGTGTAGTGCTGCTCTTTGATTCGAGTAAGCAGCCTAATTGACTGTTAAAGGTCTAAAAGGAATGATCATAGACCTTTGCGAAGGTATGAAGGTTGTTTTAATAGAGTCCATGGGCGAGCATTAAGAGCTTATTGACCTATGCAAAGGCATATGTGAGGTGCTGGAAGACATCACACTAGTTTATGGATTTAGAAACTTGGTTCTTTCATCCCCCCATACTGCTTCGGATGAGGCTGCAGCCTGCGCTACTTGGGTTGTTATTGAAAGGGCCAGTAGTATAGGGTTTTGTTGGTTGGAACAACTAACTTTGAACCTGGATCAGAACCCCCTAATCCAACAAATGGTTCCATTGTCGGGACTGGGATCTGCTTGAAGGAGATGTGTGATCTTGCATCATTGGAATCCAACCAAGAAAGAAATTGAAAAGTGGTGGTTGGATTGGAAGCTTCACGAGTTTGCGGCATAAGAAAACAAGAATCCACACCTGTGAAAGGAAGAGTGGTTGAACATGTATCTGTATATAGAGATACATGAGATATTCTTCTGCACTTTTCCCATTGAATTGCATGAGGGGTTAGCTAAATTGACAGATAGTCAAGGAAGGTGGAAGATCGATAGTCCTATGGTGTGGATCTGGAATTAGTACGATGGATAGAAACCTTTGAAAACAAGATCGTGTGGGTTGTCGATCATTGGCTCGATCGAATTCTAGGAGGATTTGTTATAGAATTTGTAGTTGATACCTCAATCAACTATAGCGAATCAGAGCAACGATTTTTCAAAGGACTGTGAGGTGAGTACTTAAGATCATTGAATACTTGGATTAAAATGATATTATGTGAAAAGGGTGATGCCATTACCTTGATGTTTGGAGCTAATCGAAGTGGACGATTCTTTATAAATCACGAAGGATCAAGACCAGAGTATAGTCCATTGATTAGACCTCCTTTAAGTGACGACGAGAGGGCGAAACAGACTCCACCGTGAAGCATTGTTCTACAAATCACTTAGGGGATTCCTTGAGTAAATAATCCTTCCACTCCACCTACACACCCACCTTCATCGCATACACCTTCCCCACTCCTCAACCTCCACCACCACCATTTAACATGGCGAACACGATGAAGATGCTGATTTTCAAGGGCATAGGAAGTGAAGATGCATAACAGTTCTAGTTTGTTGTGAACGCTGTGTGGACATTGCAACAAATTACTGATGAAAATATAAATAAGGCACAATTGGTTACCACTCTGCAGGATTGCATGCTAAATTGGTATATTAAGTATTGTTCCGATAATCTGCTTGCAATGCTAGAAGAGACTAAGGCAACTTTAAACAAAGAGTTTAGTAAGCCTAATTTTGACTCATATTCAGTAATTAGATTCAAAGAAATCATGATGACGGTTAATGAGATGCCTTGGGAATTAGATCAAAGGTTGTAGTGTTAGATTTGAGAAGCTAACATGCACCTCACGGATAGTCAGCATCACGAATGGTTTATAGCTTCACTTCTACCCCACTTGAGAATTGCTCTGTCACAACAGAAGTAGGAACACAGGTAGAAGCCTTGGAAATCATGATGAGGTTGCATGACTCACCTATTCAGGATATGACCTTGGGGGTATAATAGATCCACTCACAATTAGCAATCTTACACCTAGAGTTACAAATTTCGAAGAAAGAAAAGGAGACTAAACTAGTAGTGTGCTTGGAAGTCTAGTGTTTGAAGTGCAAGGAACAGGGGCATGATAAAGATCACTATCCAGTGTACGTGAATTAAATTACAGGAGGGGGGAAAATTCCCCTAAAGCCAGAAGCCCCAACAGGGCCGAGCATGGGGGCTGCACTATGGTGTGCTATTTTTCAAGTTGTTGGACAACATGTGACGGATAATTGCCATTTACTTCAAAAATTCATTCAGACACCCCAACAGTTGTTCTGTAATTTTTGCAAATCTATGGGCCATGATGAGTGCCATTGTCGAAGCTATGAGCTAATGATGGAAAGAATACCTACGTATCAGATGCAAGCAGAAACTCGACCTCCAAAGCAAGGCATCAGAGGAGCGCATAGAGGTTATTAGGGGTGAGGACGAGGCTGAGGAGGAGGAGGGCTTAGTAGGGGCCATGGTCAGATCATCTGCTACAACTATGGATAGCCAGGGCACTATGTGCGATAGTGTCAGAATCCTACACACCCGTCATGTAAATACTGCAGACAGTTTGACCATACTATAGAAGAATTCCCGATGCTAATAGCTAAGATGTAAGAGAAGAAAACAAAACCTCAACAACCCACGCAGAATATACAGATGGTGAGGGCTGAGTCCCACGAAGAAGACCATACCATTAACATTGTGCTAAGAAGTGGAATGATGACTGGCACTGATAAGGGTAAACAACTTGAAGAAGAAGGATGGGTCCGCAAAGCACCAGAGAAAGAAGCCGGCTATGATCCAGAGCGCGCTAAGGAGCAATTTATGGAAGCCAAGAAGAACTTCGCTGAGGCCTCCACCTCAGGAAGCCAATACATGATGCAAGGTATTAATGCGTCTGCATAGGTTGATCCTTTTGTACTCACTACATTTTTAGAGACCTGCATGAAACTGTTATGCGATAGCAAGGATGTGGAGGGCCTGCAGAAATTAATAAATAAATGCATCAGCAAAGAGAAAGCCCTTAACAGACACCGCGTAGTCAGAAAAATTGGCAAGCATAAGGCACGAACAGGGTGCAAGATGAGCCTCACTGCGCAAATAGGTGATTATGAGATGAACCAGGTCATCTTGGATCTGGGGTTCGATGAAAACGTATTACCAAAAAAAACATGGGAAAGGATGGGGAGACCTATGCTACAGTGGTCTCCAATTTAGCTAAGAATGGTGAAGCAATAGAAAATCCTCCCCATGGGACAGTTATATGGAGTAACAATTGATATTGAAGGTGCGAGCACAGTAGAAGACTTTGAAGTTATAGAAATAATTGATGATAGTAATCCCTACCCCGTGGTTCTAGGAATTGACTGGGCTATTTATATGAATGGGGTCATTAATTTGAAGAAGAGGAAAATTTCGTTTGAGAGGAAGTCACTTCAGGTTATAGTATCGTTGACCCTACAGAAGGAGCATGATATACTGAACCAGTTTTTGATTACAAAGAAAGTGATGATGAACTCGATCAAATCTACAAAATAATAGTGTGAGATCAGGACTAGATCAATTCGACGGTCGATGGGAGGATTTCATGGGACCAGGAGAGTTCTTGCACCTCTGCTTTGGACGAAGAGTTAGAGCATTGGCATAATCGCTTACATGAAGTGTCTACCTTGTGATGCAATATGATGACGAATTTGCTACATTATATTTCGTCGCAGGTAAGGAAATTACCCTATTATGATGGTTTAACTGACGTAGATCTGTTTTTGGATGATTTTGAGCATGAATTCCTTGAGGATCATTGCTTCCAAGCATTAGAGCTGAAACTGCGCGCTACGCCCGCATGATGGTGGGGTATGCATAAGGACAACTTTCCTAGATGATGAGATTGTAGAAGAATGATGAAGCTATGGTTTGGGCATGCTAACACCAGAATGAATGAGAAATGTAATGGAAGGGATGATTCGCGTGATCACCTAGAGAAATGAACTAAAACATGGGGAATAGAACCGCAAAAAAAATGGGTACACATATTTTTCCATACCTTGGATACACTTCCCATGAATTGGTATCTAGAAACGGAGCTCCACCATGGCACCGCAGAATGGGATGTATTGAAGGAAGGGTTCTTATTAACCTTAATCTTTGAAGACGACTTCACAAGCATCGATGAAGTGTTGCAAGAAATTAAGGTGGTTATCTTTATAACACCAACGAAACCTATGGAATGGACTCAACCAGACTGGAGCACCCAGCTGCGCCATGCGTTGCTATAATGTAATCGTTGAAGAGGAAGATGAAGATTTGAAAAAGGTTAATATTCCAGAGGCTGAAGGGCATCGCGAAGTTGAAGGTCCACAAATAGAAAACCTGGACATCTATGCACCTTTGAAGACAAAGCAAGTAAACATTGGCACTGAAGAAAAACCGAAGTTTGCAAAGATTGGAGATTATTGGGATGACTATGCTGTCGATAAAGTTGCTGAGTTACTCTGTGAATTCCAGAGGATCTATTCCCTTCTAAGTTTTTAGACTTGAAGGGAATAGTTGGAAATTTGGGCGTTATGAAGATCACTCTGAAGCTGGGCGTGAAGGATATTAAATAGAGGTCATATCGCCTTAATCCTAAATACAAGGAAAAGGTTCGTGAGGAGCTGGATAAGATTTTGGAGGCAGGCATCATAGAACCAGTTGAAGAATCTGATTGGGTGAGCCCGATGGTGGTTCAGGAGAAGAAACAAAAAGGTGAAATAAGGATTAGTGTAGATCTGCGGAAGCTTAATGATGCATGTGTCCATGACCCATTCCCAACACTGTTTACAGACAAGGTATTAGACAATGTTGGAGGGAAGGAGGCCTATTCCTTTACTGACAAGTTTTATGGGTATCATCACATCAAGATCACACCAGAGGATAGGAGAAAAATACCTTCGTGATGAGTGGGGTTGTTTTCAATACACAGTGATTTCATTTGGACTCAAGAATGTGCCTGTGATATTTTCCCAGGTAGTCATAGTAGTGTTCAAGGAGTTCATTCATAAGCTCTTAGAAGTATACTTTGATGACTGAACGATGTTTGGATTAGTGAAGTGCCATGTAGCAAGTCTGCACCTGACGTTGGATATGTGTCGCAGATACTAGATCACATTGAATTTGAAGAAATACATATTCTATGTTCCCTTTGGGATCTTGCTGGGTCACGTGGTGTGAAAGCAAGGATTGATGGTGGACCTTGCAAAGATTGTGGTAATTGTGAATTTGGAGACCCATAGGAGTGTCAAGCAGCTGCGTGTAACGTTGGGACATATGAGATATTATACAAAATTTATCAAAGCTTTTGCTCAAATTACTGCGCCCATTGAGAAACTACTAAAAAAGGATGCAACATTTTGTTTGTATGAATATTGTCAATGCAGCTTAGATGTATTGAAAGAAAATATGGTCATTGCACTGATCTTGATCTTCCATGATTGGAAAAAGGAGTTTCATGTACATGTGGATGCCTCTTGCATTTTGTTAGGTGTAGTGCTAACATAGGCTAGTGAAGGAGAAATGGACAATCCTATAGCCTTCGCAAGTAGGAAGTTATCAAAGGTTGAGAAAAATTATTCAACAACTGAGAGCGAAGGGTTGGAAATGGTGTACGCACTGCAAAAATTCAGGCATTATCTGTTAGGAGGGAATTTTAATATGTACATAGATCATTCTACCTTGAAATACTTGGTCCAAGTTTGTGTTGGGGGGGAAGATCTGCAGATGGTTGCTACTATTTCAGGAGTATGACTTTGAAGTCTTTGTGAATCCAAGGAGGTTAAATGTGGGACCTGACCATTGTCGAGGATCGAAATAGGAAAGGGGCCTAATAATATGGAGGAAGCATTTTTAGATGCGCAGCTCTTTGCGGTGCGTATAGTGGATGACCATTTTGCAGACATTATTCACTTCTTGATTATGAGGATGGCACCAGAAGGCTATACAAGCCAACAAAAGAAGGAATTAGTAGTGCACCCGACCGATTTTTCAATTATTGCGGAAATTTGTATAAGGTGGGTGCAGATGAAATATTGCAAAGATATGTGTTGGACTTTGAACATGATAGCTTTCTCACTGAAGATCACGAGGGAGATGCGAGAGACAATTATGCAGGCAAGGCAACAACACAAAATATTTTGCGCACAGGTCTATGGTGGCCAACATTGCATAAGGATTCCAAGGCGTATTATAAGGCATGCTATTTATGTCAAAGAACTAGTAGACCATCACGAAGAGATGAGTTACCACTACACCCTCAGCTGTCCTTGCAAGCATTTGAGAAATGGGCGATTGATTTTGTAGGGCCAATCTAGTCCCCGGGAAAGAAAAAAGGTGCACGCTATATTATCATCGCGATGAAATATCTAACCAGATGGGTGGAAGCACAACTGGTTAAGGATTGTACAGGGACTACGACATCAAAGTTCTTATTTGAGTATGTATTAACCAGATTTGGCTGCCCGAAAGTGTTGATGAGTGATCGGGGTATGCACTTTCTGAATGAAACAATCAACACATTGATTGAAAAATTTCAGGTCTACCACTAGAAGAGTACACCATATCACCCTCAGGAAAATGGGATTGTTGAAGCCTTCAATAAGATTTTTTAGAACGCGCTGATGAAGATCTACAACGCATAAGGAAATGACTGGGATGTGCATGTACCTACAGTACTATGGGCTTATAGGACTACTTATAAGAAGTTGAAAGGGAAAACACCGTTCAAATTATTATATGGGTTTGAAGCTGTAATGCCGATGGAGTACATTGTGCCTAGTTTGGGCATAACAACCCTGACAGATATGGTGGATCACGAGGCCTTTGGGGAAAGGCTCGCGCAACTAATGGAGCTCGAAGAGGATCAATTTTTGACAAGATTTCATCAACAAGTGCAGAAGGAACGTGAAAAATCATGTCATGATCACGATATCAAGCTTCACACATTCAAGGTAAATGATCTAGTCATGTTATATGATAGTAAATTCATTAATTTTCCAGGTAAATTCCAGATGCATTAGTTAGGGCCATATATTGTTAAAGAAATTACAGATGGAGGTGTAGTTCAACTCTCTGTCACAGGGTTCATCGAACCTAAAGGTTGAGGTCCGAAATTCGGCAAATTTCAAAAAAATCTTAAGGGTCGTTTAGGATCGAGAAGGTTCGGTTCCACCTGCGTGCATTATTATTATAACGACATTCATATTGTTATTACCCTAAGGTTTAGGTTCGAGAAGGTTTGGTTCCTGCTGCTGTGTCCTAACTTGGACAGTATTCCATATAATCGTCCCAATCTCCCAATGAACTTGTGCGCGATTTCAGAATCATGGTTCAATTTTTTTTTTCTAATGCGTTGACATTATTATAATTTTACAAGTATTATAATATATTGCAGTATCAAAATCTGCGTACGTACATTATAATGTGTTAAAAACATTATATTTTTACGCGTCAACATTATTATAATTCTATAAGTATTAGAATGAACTGTAGTATTGAACTCAACGTATTGAACAGGAAATACAATATGTTAACACATTACAATGTATTGAACTCAACTTATATGAGGCAGTACAATGGGATAATGTATATTTTTATTATTATTATAATAATAAAGCTAAGTTAACATAATTTAAAAATTATAATATTTTTACGAGAATTATTTTTAATATATTTTTAAATTATATTACATTAACGAAAGTAAGTAGGTATTTGTTATTTTTAAATATTATAAAATAATACAACCTATATTTATAGAAATTATAAATTTTATTGATATAGTATATGATAAAAATTATAAATATATATTAATTATAAATGAATATAAAAGATTTATGTAATTTTAAATATTATATATATTTTTAAAATTATATATATGAACGAACTTAGTGGCGAACCTTATTCGAATCTTATCGAAAAATTCGAACTCGAATCAAACTTAATTGTAATCGAATTCGAATTCGAACCCGAACCATGTGACATTGGTTCAACTCACGAAGTTAAATGGTGAACCCTTCCTGGGAAGAGTGAATGGAAGCAGGTTGAAATTCTATACAGCGGATCCTACACAATGACTATATGGCAACATGATAGTCTTAGTGCTCCAGGTAGTTGCAAGGGAGCGCGGGACTATAAACTACACTTCCCAGCTAGGAGGACAACGCAACGAGCATGATGCACAAGGACTGATGGAAATGCAACCCAGGAAGTTGCACCATGGGGGAAGGTTCCGCACAGTACAATAAGAAACTGACTATGGGAATTACTGTTCATGATTTGACAGCTAAAAGACGGTTAAGTGGAGTGGGGTGGCGACATTTAAGGTAAAAATATTTGAAGATCTACTGCCAAAAAAACAGTTATTGTCATAAATTGGGGGGAACGGTCAGATTTGAATTCAAAGCCCCTATAAATTATGCGTGCTAGTCCAACAAAGAGCACTTTGCACTCTAAGAGTTGTTCGTGAATTTTGTTGTCTGTTGCCTATGAGCCAAGCATTTTGGGAAGAATTCCTGTCATGAGCAAACTTTTCTTCCAGTGCCTGCAATTTGTTTATTGAGAGAATGACTACCACCCACCTTGCTGAAGCCCTGAGTTCAGAAGCAGCTGTGTCCAACGCACTAGGACCAGAAGTTTCAAGTGTAGTAGCTACACCTGTAGTGCCCACAGTGCCAAGATCGCCCAGACCAAAACAGACCATGACAAAAGACAAAGAACCTGAATTGAAAGAGAAGCAACCAGCAACAAAGGAAAAGTAGAAAAATCTGGTGCCAGTGCGCATCTCCCCAAGGTAACATACCGAAACCCAGTCAAAACAGAAGAAATACAAGTAGCCAGAGAGAGTATGGGACCTAGACGCAAAATAATTCTAGGGAATAGAGGAAATTGATGCTGAAGGGGTGGAACCCATGACAAGGCTGCCTGCATATATCCATGCACGGAAGGGAAACGAAAAGGTTACGAAGGACCCTGCTACTTGAGCAGGTCCCTTTTGAAGGTCCTCAGATTGCGTAGGTCCCACTTTTAAAAATGGAGGATTGGGACCTTGCGAACCATGCTAAATTTCCCCATATGGTGATGGAAAAATATATGTGGAAGGTTTATTATGAAGAAAAAAGTGTTACAACATTAGAGACGTATGAATGGGTCCGCAGTGTTGAGCAATTAGGGTTGCTCAATTTGGTTCTGGTGCCACATTACTACCACACGCCCATTAATATGATATGTGTGTGCCAGGTCCTCACACTGGTCCATGATGAATGTTTATGGCTAGGAGAGCCCATCCCTATCATGGACATGCTAATTCACAGAATCACGTGGCTACCCTATGAGCACCCGAACCCGGCTAAGGAGTTTGGAGGAAAGACCAAGGAAACATATCTTGCAGAGGGGATGAAGAGGGATTACGACTTCCTTAAGAAATCGCAAGGGTATTCTATTCTTTCCATCACAGCCCTGACAATTCAGTTCATTGTCCATATTTTAGCAGGGTAGGTTATGAGAAAATGTCACGTGGATGAATTTATGACACTCGTAGTTTCTCTTGCTGTGCAGTGCATGAAAGGAGTGCAATCTAATTGGGCAAGGTACCTCTGCCAAGAGTTCCTAGCGAACTGCCGAGAAGCTTAGGACAAAACCAAGCCGTTCCACTACGCTTAGTTGTTGCTATCAATTGTGCTCTTTGCATGGAGATTCCCGGAGAATAGCCAATTTCCTCTGCTTGAGGAAGGCTTGCTAGAGGCAGCTTAATTCACTTCCTTATGGTCTACAAAGTATGCTGTGCGGGTTACAGAGACAAAGGTATTTTTGACGTTTGTGGAAATGGATCATCATATGGTAATCAATCAGTGCCCAAGGTTGTCCCCAACCTTGTTCACACAGCTGTCAGGCTACATGGCATTTAAGGATGACTTCCATAGAATCTATATCTAAGTGCGAAAGAATCCAGAGCAAAAATGGCACCAGTTTCCCTACTTGGTGTCAGAAATGGACGTGCAGGAGGTTGTAGTTAAATGGCCTATAGACTAGCATGCCTTATCAGACTTAGATGCTGGACCAAGCAAGGGTGTGGAAAGTACTACTATGTAGAAACGAAAGGAGGTTACTAAGAAAGTTGCATGCACACTAGCAGAACAAAAAAGGAAGGAAGCTACAGAAAAAGCTCGCATGGAGCAAGAACACACTGCTAAGGAGAAGGCAGAAGAAGAAAAAAGCGAGTCACAGAAAGGTGGCAAGTCACCTTCACCGGAAACCGAGGAGGAAGAACTTTCAGGACAAGGCGATGAAGGTAATGAGGGGTAGAGCACCCCCTTCATTTTGAAAAGATGTGGCACAAAGTAGTAGGGAGGAACACGAAAGAAGAAAAAATATGATAGAACACGAGTTAATCCCACGGTATTAATGGAAGGCGATCTCAACGAGATCGGTGATAAAATTTAGGACACCGCAATAGAAGTGCTGCAACAGTTTGAGCATCAATACATGCAGACATTAGGGGAAGTTTAGAAGGATCTGAGAGAGTTGCAGCTCCAAGAAACTAGAATCTAGGAAGATGTTGGGAAGAAGAGTGGCACACAAGCCAGTCTGGCACGAGGAAAGAGTACAGTTGCGGAGATGGCCTGGCCACAGGATGTGAGAGTCTTCCCTTTGCTTGAAGGGTCACTCAGTGCTGAAATAGATGAATAATGTGCATTGCTTCACAAAGTAATGAACATGGGACTGAACCTTGCTACGCTATCACTTGAATCTCTACATGCGTTACTTCAAGGCGTCATGGAAGAGCTCAGGATCACAGAGTAGCGAGCTCTCTCTGCGATCAGTGAAATTAAAGTTAATAATAATCAACTGTTCGCTGAAAATACGTAGGATCTGAAGGGAAAGGAGGCGCTACAAGTGCATAGTTCGCGTATGGAATCAGTAGTAGTGGAGGCATGTAAGACAGTGCTTGAACTTCACATCCCAGAGGATGCACAACCAGAAGCCAAAATTAAAAAACTAGTCGCTAGTGTGCGTGAGGCTAAAGCAGAAGTTGGATGGGTAACCTTTGAGTTCAACATGAAGATTGTAGAGCTGCAGTTGAAGTTGCAGCTCATGACTCCACCTAAGGTTTGGGAGCAACGCAGAGTCGCGATAGAGGAAGCCATGGCTACCCTGGATGCCACAGTCACTGACTGTGTGGCATTGTTTGAGCAAGCTATGGAGCTAGTGACCACTTCGCAGGAGGATTTGAACCTATAGACATTAAACACAGAGGTAAGGGAGTTGCAGTGCCAATACAATGAGGTCAGGGTGAATGAGCGCTCCTTAACGTCAGCACAACGCCTTGCCAAGTTACAAGAAGGAAAACAACTAATGGCAAAGGTGGAGGAGGCACAGAAGAAGGAGGCCTTACTAAAGGCTAGGTTGCAACCTTGGTTGGAGGAAGCTTATCAAGTCATGACTACTATTTAGGATAAGCTTAAGGGACTACAACAGACACAACAAATGATGAGGCTGGTAGTAGAGGGACTAGCCATTGGAATTTTGGTTGAGTAGGTTCAGTAGCAAGCAACACAGAGCATTACCGAAGTTGCAGTGGTCCAAGTGGAGCTGGGGGATATTCATAGTAAGATCGTAGCGCCAACAGAGTGACTCGAGGGTGAGTCACAATCTTTGTGTTGGGGGATTGTTGGGATGGGGTCCCCTAGGTTAGTTTGAGGTTAATATAACCCAATTTTTGGTACAATTTTCTAAATAATGTAAATTCTCTATGATTTTTGGATGCAGAGTGTGTAGATGAATAGGAGTTAAAGGGGCTTATCCCCTTGTTTTATGTAAAATTTTGAGTCATATTTGAGATTCACCCATGGTCCGCGGACCATGGCATTGTATGAGAAGTCTATAAATAGTGAGTCTTAGTGAAGAGAAAAGTAGACTAAGACATAGAAGAGGAAGGAAAAGATAGAAAGTTGGGTTGAGTGAGAGTCTAGGGCAGGAAGGCTATGCTTCCTGCGCTTAGAGAGGAAAAGAAAGGCTCTGCAACTGAGTGAGTGGAGGCATAGGTAGAGTCCGCAACTGAGTGTGTGGACCCCTTCAGCTATGTGTGCAGGGTAGTTGTGAGTCTTTAATCCTGAAGTGAAGATCAATAAAGATAGTTTTCCGAAGAATTCTTGCATATTTCTGTTTATCTTTGTTAATGTTATATGCTATTGATAAATGATGTGTTTTATGGAATGTTAATTGGATGTTACACGATTCTCTTGAATAAGTGTTAATGATGTACGCAATGCATGTCAAAGTATTTCTGTGAAGACTCTGATGAATTCTCTTATGTTTAGTAATAACTTAAGTAAATCTGCATGAACACTAGTGTAGGACTACACTTTGATGTGCGTAACTAGGCTAACTGATTGTTAAAAGTTTGCAAGGATTGATTGTAGACCTTTGCGAAGCTCTGAAGGTTGTTTTAATAGAGTCCAACAGTGAACTCTAAGAGCTAATCAACCTGCATAAAGGTAGATCTGAGGTGCTGGAAGAGATCACACTAGTATTTGGATGCAAAAGATTGGTTCTTGCATCCCCCCATACTGCTTCGGGTGAGATTGTAGCCTGTGCTAAGCGGGTTGTTGCTGAAAGGGCTAGTAGTGTAGGGTTTTTTTGGTTGGTGAAACTAACTTCAAACCTAGGTCAGGACCCCCTAAGCCAAAAATAAGTGCCCAATCTTGTCCACACTTAACCAATCTCACATTGCCTTCCAACAGTCCACGAATGACTAAGTCTACGATGTGGCATTTGCACCTAGTTAGGGTATCCTCACACTTAGGAGGCCCTTACACATGTTTGCCCACAAACTTCTCTAACCTTGCCATTTTCTCTGCAATAGAGAAGCTATTACACAAATATAGGCTCCAAAATTCACTGTGAAACTTCCCATTGGTTAGGGCTTCTAACATGCCATGTCAACCCTACATCCTTGGCTTACATAGGCTGCAACAACTTTGTCCACACTAGGAAACCGACATCACTCCATAGCGGGATCTTCTCCTAGTTGGAGTTCCTTCATGCCCAAGGCAACTCCAACAAATGGCTCCCAACAATATCCAATGTAGACTAATCCAAATCTGACCCAAAACTAGGATTCGACACTTGTAAACATTCACCAAAACACATATCTTGTTGACTATTTTGTTTTAGCTCCACTGCTGCAACTTAGGCCTATTTAGGGCACAAAACTCAACCCTTGCCAACCTTCAAATTCTTCCCAGAATTTCACTAAAGAAATGCGACTACCCTTCCATGAGGGGATATGACCTTTCACAGTGATTCTGGGCTATTCCAACCCTCACCAACCCTTTGGCCTCCCTTCAATTGACTATGTCTACCTACAACAGGCACCTCCAAGCTTGTGGCATGCTCCATAAGGGTCAGACCACCCTCCTTTCACCACAAAATAGTCTCCAATGACCTCAACCTTCAAGAGCATTAGGTCAACTCTTTTTCATGAGCTCGGTCACCCTCCAACAGCCTTGAAACAACCTTGTATCCTCATTTTTTGTCCTCTTCTTGTTGCGGCCTCCAATAGATGTGTTTCTCTCTCCAATGAGCTCTTTGTGAGATAAGTATTGCGCGCAATGGATGAGAAAAAGGGCTCCACAACACCTATATATACACATAAAGGAAGGCTTCTTCCAACATCACAATAGGGCTTGAACAAGTATCACGAGATTAAATAAATTTAGGCCGACCTTGACACCTCATGTGAAAAATCCAATCATAAGTTCAAATATTCATATCTCCATTTCTACAACTTGGAATTAGATGATTCTCATTGCATTAGATTCATCTCATCAGGAGCTATCATCCTCATCCATCACATGTTGAAATGTGCTCATGGTTTTGGCTCAAATATCGATGGGTGCAAAACCCCAAGCTGGGGTTTCAAGATCATAAGCATAATCCCCGAACCCTAGGGCTTGGATTACCTCCCAAGCTACACACAAATCAACGTGCTACTTATAAAAATAGAAAATATTTAATATGATGGGTCTTTGTAATAAGGATTTCAAATGTAATTAAGATTATTCTTTGTGCTTGAATGAATTTATGCAATGTTTGGTACATGATTATTGGTATTGATAATTGAGGTATTATTGTCCTAGCTAGGGAACATTATTGCTCAATTTTGATTTAATTTTGACATCTATATAAGAAGTTGGATGCCTTATTAATTGATGAAGGTAACCTAATACTTCACTGGATAAGTAGGTATGCCATCCTTCAACTATCTTACTGACCATCGACTATCTCATTAACTATGTTTCTGGATCTATAGTCTTTTGACTATCTTGTTGACCGTACAAATGAGCTTACTATTCTTGGAATATATAAAATAGAACTACTATGAAATAATCAGGACCACTAGGTTCTAATACTCATCGACATCATTTTAATTAGTCTATACCATATTTTGTTCACTTTACATATCTTAATTCAACAATTGACACTTATGGACCTTAATAAATTTGTTCACACATTGTTCTAACACTTATGAGATTATTATTACAAGCACAAGGAGTAATGTTTAGAAAGATGTTCTAAATGAATACTTCATACCAACCTCTACTCCAACGTATCTGATTGGAAGAAGACTATATGAAATTAATTCAAAGGATATGTATGCCATTCTATGAGTGAATAAAGGATCATATTTTTTCAAGGTTATGCATTGTGAATCAACAAAGGATATATGGTACACGCTCAAGAAAGTGTATGAATTATTGAGGAAAATTTGAACACCTGAAGATGAAGGAAGATAAAGACATTGCAACTTACTTTCTTTGGGTTGATAATATTGTGAATACTATGATAGGATTAGGAAACAAAAAATATCAACATTTGGTTCTAAAATATTGGCCTTAGAAGAAGGAAAAGATCTAACTACATTGAGTATGGATGAACTGCATGAAATTATTATAGCATATGAAATGAGGACAAGACAGGAAAATCCATTTAAAAGGGAAGAAAATTTTAGGGTATGTAAGAAGACAAGGAAGAACAAGCAAAAGTAAAAAATAGGCTCTAGTTATAGTGATGATTTAGACGATGAAGAAGAAGCCAACTTTGTGAGAATTTTGAAAAGAGGAACTGGAAAATATAAAGGTAAGATTCTTTTCAAATGCTTTTAGTGTGGTAGAATTGATCATTATGCTTCTAAACGTCCTTTTTCAAAGGGTTCAGTGGTGATGAAGAAGAAATTTATAAGCAAGAAAAGAAATATCAGAAAATGGACAAAAGAAAGAACACACAAAAATTCTTCAAGAAAAGTATCTATTCAAGAGAAGGTAGTAACTCATTTGATGAATATGATGATAATGACCATGATTTTGATAGAAATCTCTTGATGGCATTAGATACTCAAAATGAAACTCCTGAAAACTATGGAGGAAATCAAGAAGAAGAAGGAGAAGTGGATCTCGATGTAGAATTTATTAGTGCCTTAAGTGATCTTAGAAGAATAAGGAAGAAAAATATAATACTTAAGGAAGAAGTAGAAACCAAAAGGTACAAGAAGAGACCAAGAATATTATCATAAATATGAAAGTACAATTACAATAAGCCAAAGTGATCGAAGAAACACTCAAGGTACAAATGGAAGAGGAGAGAATAACTAGGAATCTAGAAGTCGAGATAGTCTCCTTAAGGAACTATGGAAGGAGGATATCTAAGAAAACTTTGACATTGGTACTAGATTACTCAGTGAAATGTTTAGCAACAAGAAACCATTCTATGAAAGGAATGGACAAGGATATAAACAAAATAATATTGACAAAAGGTTGAATCTCTATACAATAGGAAATTAAAAATGTTGAAGCTCTATGACGACAAGAAATAAACCAAAGAAAGGAAGATATGTTGATTCACTCAAGGGTGCTATAAAGAATGAAGAATACAAGCCTATAAAGGATAATGTACAACAAACATCAATAAAGAAGATTGAAGAAGAAGATCATGGCTTTAGAAGGACAACACCACCAAGAAAACCACCTACATTCAGGTACAAAATATTTTTCTTGCAATGTATTATTCTTGTAATAAATTCTGGGCATAAGGCTATAAAGCCTATCCAAAGGGTAGAAATACAAGAAATGGATATGAAAATACCATGAAATACTATGAAGGAAGTTATGGTAAAAAACCTCGTGAGTTTTTTTAACAAAAAATGTAATATTTTTGGTGCTTTTAGTTATGAAACTAAATCTTAGAAATGCAAAACTTTTAGACACATAGCTAGAAATTGTAGAAGTAATTTAATAGTTCCTTCAAGGAAACAAGACAGGTTCCTATCCATCATATGAGGGAACAACCAAATAAATTGGAAAAATAACTAGGGAGATTTGAAGGTTGAGGAATGTGGGCTTGGTTTATAATCCCAAAGCAAAAGAAGTCAATGGTATATTGATAGTGGATTATCAAAGCATATGACTAGAGAAAAAACAAATTTGTAACATTAAAGAAAGAAAAAGAATATCTATTAGATTTGAGAAAAATAATTCTGCCAAAATTATAGGGAAAGGAACTATTATTTGTGGAAGCAAAGATTTAGTGGTAGAAAATGTTTTGCTTGTTGAAGATATGAAGCATAATATGCTAATTGTTGGCCAAATGTGTGATCAGGGACACACACTTTTATTTAATTAAAAAAAATGTGAAATAAGGAAAGAAGGGTCAGGGAAATTGATTGCAACAACAATATGAAATCCAAATAACATATACATCCTAAATGAGATTGGAAAGGAAAGATGTTTCTTAGGAAAGGAAGATGAAAGTTGTATTTGGCATAGGAGATTGGGGTATATACACTTTGACAATATTTTCATTATAAACAATAAGAAATATGTAAGGGATATGCCTAAAATTAAAAAACTTCAACTACTATGTGCAAGTATTTTCAACATATAAAACAAACAAGAGTTGAGTTCAAAACTAAGTAACATTCCATAAAAAAAACCACTGGAACTTGTACATACTGATTTATATGGGTCAACAAGAACAAAAGGGCTAGATGGCATACAATAATTCATGTTTCTTGTTAATGAATAGACAAGAATGACCTAGACTTGTTTTCTTAAAAATAAGTCACAAGCTTTTGGAAATTTCATAATATTCAGGGAACTTATTCAAAATTAAATCGATTTGAAAATCAAATGCTTGAGATCGAAAAATTGAGGAAAATTTACTTCAAATGAATTCAATGACTATTGTGAACAACATGGAATAACAAGACACTTCTCAATAGCTATAATCCATCATCAAAGTGGAGTCGCTGAAAGAATGAAAAAAAACAGAATAATGTATGACTAGAATTTTGTTGCAAAAATCCAATTTAAGTGATATCTTTTAGGTATAAGCAGTGCATACACTTGTTCACATTTCAAAAAAAGGATGCTCATAAGAAACAATGACAAAAATCCCTATGAAACATGGAAGGGAAGACTAACTAGCGTCAAGCATTTCATAATATTAGGAAGCAAATGTTACATAAAGAGGGATGACCTGAAGTTATGATTTTTTTTACTTCAAGACATATAAAGACATACGTGTTGGGTACTCATGTAAAACCAAAGCATACAAGAGATACAATCATAGAAGAAACAAGATAGTATAAATAATCGATGTAAAAATTAATGAAACAAACTTGTCAAGGCCAAGAAGGAAAGAAAATATCCACACATATTTGAAGAACAAGAAGATGAAGAAGCAAAGAAATAGGAATTAAAATAAGAAAATGAAGTCCAAGAGGAGAAGTAGCTAGAGGTATAAGAAGATGAAGAATATACTAAACAATATTTACAAACACCTTCTAGGACACCTAAACATTGGTATCTAAAGAATAATCTAATAGAACAAATAACTGGGAAGAAGAGTGAAGGAGTAGAAACCAAAAGAAGAAAACAAGTACAAATACCATAGAAATGGCATCTATCATTATTGTCCACAATTGAAACAAGTAAATTTGAGGAAGATAGAAATGATGAGCAGTGGATCAAGGCTATCGAAGAAGAACAAATAAAATTGAGAAGAATGAGACATGGGAACTTTTGTCAAGACCCAAGAACAAAAATGTGATTAGTACAAAATGGTTCTTTAGAAACAAACTAAATGACAATGGAAATGTGACTAGAAACAAAGAAAGGATAATGTGTGAAGGATATTCTCAAGTTAAAGGGATAGATTTTGCAGAAACTTTTGCTCCAATAGATAGAAAGGAAACAATTAGAATGCTATTGGCCTATGGATGCCCCAAAATAATCAAAGTGTACTAGAAGGATGTAAAATTAACCTTTCTTAATGGGGAGCTAGAAAATGAAGTATGCATAGAACAATAAGAAGGATTTCTATTATCAAAAGATGAAGACTATTTTTTTAGATTGAAGAAATCCCCATATGGACTTAAGCAAGCCCATAGATCTTGGTATTTAAGATTGGATAGGTATTTACAACAACAAGGATTCAAAAAGGGAAATAATCTCTACATAAAGGAAGATGAGGAAAATACAATAATCATTGATGTATATTTTAGTGGCATCATAGTTGGAAGTGATGATGATAGATTAAGTTAGAACATTGCAATAGATATGCAGAATGAATTTGAAACATCTTTGCTTGGGGAATTGAATTTCTTTTTGGGACTCTAGATATCTTAACTATATGGAGGCATTTTTATCTCTCAAACAAAATACATCAATGAAATGTTTAAGAAGTTCAAAATGGAAGACTGCAAACTTGTGAACACTCCTATGGTCACTAGATGAAAATTGAGCAAAGAAGATGAATCCAATGAAGTGGATCAAAAGAATATATAGATTAGTGATTCATATCTTTTGACAACTTCAAGACCATATGTAATGTAAGAATTTGGAAAAGTTGCAAGATTTCAAGTAGCATCAAGGAAATGTATGTTCTTGTAGTTAAAATGATATTTAGATATCTCAAAGGAGCAATAGACTTTGTGCTATGGTATCCTAAAGGAAAGGAATTAACACTGGTAGCTTACACAAATGTGTATTAGGTAGGAAGCATAGATATTGGAAGAAGTAAAAGTGGAGAAACCTTCTACTTGGGAGACTTTTTAGTGTCCTAGTTGAGTAAGAAGAAATCTTCAGTGTTATTATCTACAACATAAGAATAATAAATTGTAGCAACAACATGTTGTACTCAGGTCCTCTAGACGAATCAAACCTTACAAGACAAACAAGTAAAATATGATGAGCGTATTCCAACATTTTGTGCCAACACCATTCCAATAAAAATCTCCACGAATCTAGCGATGCATTCCAAGACCAAGCATATTCCTATCAAGTTTCAATTTCTAAGGTAGAAAGTCATAGAAATTAATATCAAGCTAGAGTATGTTGGGATGAAGAAACAAATTGAAAACATCTTCACTGAACCACTTCTTAGAGAGACATTTGAGTATTTTCGACAAAAACTAGGAGTAATTTCTACTCCAAAT
The DNA here is from genome assembly GCA_000404065.3 of Pinus taeda. NCBI lineage: Eukaryota > Viridiplantae > Streptophyta > Pinopsida > Pinales > Pinaceae > Pinus > Pinus taeda. The sequence continues at coordinate 258,379 of APFE031561861.1, read as the reverse complement.
TGATTTGCACAATCTTCAACGAAAAAATAAAAAAGGAGAAATAATGTTAGAGGGAGTTACCCTTTGCCATTAATGTCAAAGGGGGAGATAAATATTAAGAAACATGAATATAGGGGGAGCATGATCATAGGGGGAGTATGATGGTTGTCGTCAATGACAAATGAGGGGATTATTGAAAGAAATCATCATTGATGCCAAAGGTTGTCCAAATTAAAGAGAAAGTTACATATTCAAATAATACATTTTGAAATATTGTTTTTTTTTTTTTTTGATGCCCCATTTGGATACCTTGTATTTAAATTATTTTTTACTCAATTTACCTAGCTCAAATGGAATTAACATATATGGTTGGAAATCTTATTTCAATATCTTTCGAAAATTATATGGCACTCTCTCTAACTCGTCATGGTTAAGGAGAATGATTTTTGGATTTTTGATGCCCCATTTGGATACCCTATATTTCAATGCAGTTTTACTCCATTTAGCTAGCTAAAATGAAAGCATAACATATATGGTTAGAAAAATTATTCTTAGGTCTTTCTAATATTATATGGTATTCTCTCTAACTCCTCATGGTTACGGAGACATTATTTTTCTAATATTCACTATACATTCTGCAAGTTGCACAAGACAATCCAACCAGTGGATAAGTCAACCCAGTCTAGACCTCAAATGCACTATAAATAAGTGCAAGAAGGAGTATTCCAAGTCATTCACTCAAGTAATTTCAGATCTGGTAAAAAAAGCGAAGAAAATAAGGAAGCTAAGGTTCATACCTCATGAACTAGAAGTGAAGTGGCACTTATTTCGAGAGACTTTGTGAGGAAGGATTTTTGGCACATTTTGAAGAGTTTTTGGCTTATTTTGGAAGGATTTTTGGCACACTTTTTGAAGGTTTTAGTCCTAGTTTAGGGCCTATTGAGGCCACATACTAATAATAACAAGGATGGGTTCAAGGATCATTTGTTGAGGGAAGTTTTGTTGCTAAGGTGGTGTTTGGGAAACCAATTCCTTGTGTGAAGGACAAGGGAGAAAATCCCAGAAGGGTAGAATTTATTTGACTAATATTGAATCTTGTATAAATGTTAGTGCCGATAAATCATGGAGTTGGTGCTTCTTTTCAGTTGGTTCTGGTAAAATAGGGAGTTGGTGCTTCATTTAAGTTGGTATTGATAAACTAGGGAGTTGGTGCTTCCTTTCAGTTGGTGTTGATAAACTAAAGAGTTGGTGCTTCCTTTAACTTGGTGTAGAAAAAAATGAATGCTCTTTATATATAATAAGAAAATATTTCTGTAGTTTTCTCTTGCTTTGGGCTTCCACGTAAAAATATATGTGATCTATATATTTATGTGATTTATTTATATGTATATGGATGAATTTACAAGTTTTAGAAGTTACAAATTGTTAATACTTATTCACTCTCCCCCCCAACTAAACCCCCACCCCCCCCCCCCCCACCCCCACTCCTCAATATTGACCAAATATTACAAAAATTGGTATCAAAGTGGTTTCTTTAGAAACAGTTTCATCACTGAAAGGTAGATCTTAGTAAGGCTCATGGACAAGCTATCATAATAAACCAAACATGGTTTGCAATTGTTTGATGGAAACAATTATTCATTTTGGAGCATAAGGATGAGATTGTTAATACAATCACAAGGAGTTAATTGTAGAAATATGGTTATAGAATTGCAATTGCTCAACAAATTTAATCTAAATCAAGAGACACAATTCTACTCTAATGATCTATGGAAATTAATTCACAATTTAGAACAACATTAAAAAACATGCATCAATCACATACAAAAGTACACATATTTATCTAGGGGAAACCAATTGGTAAAAACCCCTTAATCCCGCTTGCATTAATCAGATGAATAGAGAATGTATTACAATTTCCTGCTCGCTCCTAGCTCAACCTGCAAGTGAATAACATTTCTCTCTACTCAATGAGAAGCTTTGACCCAAAATTAGTCAATTTCTGCCTCTGATTGAACCCCTATTTCCTTGTGAAAATCCCAAGGAATTAGGTCCCTATTTTTTAGGAATTTTCCTCCAATTGATTGCACAATTCCCAAGGTTGGATCTCTAACTGCATGCAACACTTGTACACACAAGACTAGTCTACAATTGATGTTAAACTGCCTTGGAATATCTACCATAGTTGGGGAACTTGAATTATCTACATGTATTAGATATTTTTGGTTGATTGATCAGTTAAGTAGATGATCACTGAGTTAGACTGCTGTCCCATTGCACAAATAACCTCCAACTAGTTCTATCAACAACTAGAACTAGTTTAACTGAATACAACTGGAAATAACTGAATTGGATTGCTACAAATAATCAATCACACATGCTTAGCTGAAATATAAGCCATATAACTCGAATTTAATGAGCTAACTGAGTGACAAGAGCCATGTCACCTTAGTGAGTTACCGACAAGTTGTTTGATGATGTGGAAATTCAAAATTTCTCAATTCAACCAAGGCAAAGTGAAATTAAGACTTTCTTGCTACAATTCTTAAAACTCCCTCTTAGCAAGAAAGGGATTTTGAACCATCCCTATCCTACAACTGTGGAATTTGAACTTCCCTCTTGACAAAGCATTTGTTAAGATGTCAACATCTTATTCCTCTGTTAGAATTTATTGTAGCAACATTTTCCTCCTTTGCACATAGTCGTGTAAATGATGATACCAGATATCTAAATGCTTGGATCGGCCATGAAATACTAGATTCTCATAGAGCTTAATGCAACTATTATTATCACAATAGCTCATAATTAAATCCATTTCATGACCAAAAAGTCCCACAAGTATCTTTCTCATCTAGATCACCTTACACACTGCTTGACTTGCAACCATGTATTTAGCTTTTGCCAAGTTGAGTGCCACAAACCTTTGCTTCTTGTTGTACTAGGAAATTGTTGTGGACCCAACATTGAAAAGTCCACCTGATGTACTCTCTTGGTCAGATGGAATCCCTTCCAAATCTACATATGTGAAGCCACACAAATTCACTCCCTCTATCTGTCTGTACCATAATCCATACTAGGTAGTGCCGCTGAGGTACTGTAAGACATGTTTTGTTGCCTTCCAATAAAATTTGGTGAGCCTAACCATAGTCTGGCTCAATTGGTTGTCTACATAAAACATACTAGGTCATGTGTTCATAAGATACATCAGCGAACCCATGTTTTACAATAAATGGTAGCATCATCCTCTTGACTTGAAGTGGCATTTTCCTTCCTCTAGTTGGTCGCTAGAGGTGTCTCCATGAGCTTACAACTCTTCATGTAAAATCTCTACAATATATTAGTGGAATACTTTCCTTGAGACACAAACAATTTCCCATCACCTTTCCGCACTTCCTGCGTGAGGAAGTAGTGCATGAGACCCATGTATTTCATATCAAATTTCCTTGCAAGGTCCTCCTTGCAAGAGCTAATCAACCACTCATCACCAATAAATATTAAATTATCAACATATGAACAATAATAAAAAATTTACCTTCTACCAAAATATGATAGAGGTTTGCAACCACTTCACTTTTTGTGAAGCCCAAACTAGTGAGATAACTATCAATCTGAGTGTACCAAGCTCGGGGTGCCTATTTGAGACTGTACAATGCTTGCTTGAGTATGCAAACATGAGACTCCCAATCAAATTTCTCAAAATATTCAAGTTTCTCGATGTACACTTCCTCCTCAATAACCCATTGATAAATTTTGTTTTTACATTTATCTAGTGGATCTTCCACCCCATCTGCGCAACCAGTGCAAGAATTGATCCAATGGATGAATACCTTGCTATGGGAGCAAAGGTTTCCTCATAGTTAATCCCCTCAACTTGAGAGAATCTTTTGGCCACAATTCTGGCCTTATACTTCTCTATGCTTCTGTGTGATACATGCATAACCTTGAATATCCATCTTGAACCAACAACTAATTTATCTGTTGGCCTTGGGACCACTTCCCAAATATTATTCTTCATGATGGATTCATATTATTCCACCATTACATCAACCCAAAATAGTTTCTCAACTACTTCCTCAAAAGAGGATGGCTCAGTCTCTACAAGCTCAATCACTAGATCCATGTAGCTAGTGTACCTCTTAGGTGACCTCCTTTTCCTCCACAAATTTGAATGAGCTCCCACATTCTCGCTCACATCCTACACCAATCTATCAACTTCCCTATTTTTTTCTACCTTCTTTGGAGGGTCTTGGTTGAGTGGAGGTCTTCAATTTGCCTCCTCTTTGATTCTCCATTTGTGGCTACTCCACAACTTCTTGAGGCTCCTCCTTTGGAGCTAAAATCTCTTCTTCTAGTTGGATCTGAAGCTACCTCTCAAGTGAACACCACATCTCTTTCTCCTCATCAAAATTTACATCCCTTCGCACAACTATCATTATGAGGGAAGGTAAGTACACCCAATAATTGTGTGGAGTTTCAGTGTAACCCCACAAAATTCCCTACTCTAATGTTGGCTCAAGTTTCTTCCTCGAATCTTGGAGACATGGTAGTAAACAGAGGCTCCAAATTTTTTGAAGTGGGACACATTTGACTTATCCTCAAGAAAGCCTCCTCTGATGTAATCATACCATGAATCCGATGATGACTCCACTTCTGCAAGTATATTTCTGTGTTACATGCCTCTTCCCACAAATGCAGTTTCATGCCTTGGTCATGTAGCGTAGCTCTTGCAGCTGTCACAATGCTCTAGTTCTTCCTTTCAGCTACCCCATTCTGCTATGGGTTATGGGGTTCTATTAGCTCTCTTTGAATGCCTTCTTTCTCACAGAAATACTTGAAGTCATTCAAAACATACTCACCTACATTGTCACTCTTGAGAGCTTCACCTTCATGCTGGTCTCTTTCTCAACTAGTGCCTTTAATTCTACAAACTTTGAGAATGTCTCATCCTTCTTCCACATGAAGAAGATATTACACTTCCTTGAGAAATCATCAATAAAAATAACATAGTACTTATGTATGGCACTGAAGGTTGTCGAGAAGGGTCCATAAACATTAGAGTGGACTCTGTCCATGACTGCATGTGCTTTGCTATCTTGATCATACTTCCCCAAGGTATAACCATTGTAGACATCCTACTACTCAAGTGATCCTTTAGGGAGGCTAGTGGCTAATTGATACATAGTTTTTAAGGTGCCATGATGCAAATGGCCCAATCTCTTGTGGAAAAGCTCACCACATCACAACTTTTCACTTTCCCTACCTTAATTCTTAATGGAGCACAATATTCCACATCAATTTTGTACAAGTTCTTCACATGAACAACGATCTGATTCACCTTCCTAGTAGCTATGTGTCTTATAAAGGGTTTCCCCTTTCTAAAGATCACATCATAGCCACAATCTTCCAAAACTTCTACAAAGATGAGGTTATTCTTAAGGTCTGGAAAAAAGATGACATCTTGGAGGCAAAGAGGGGATCCCGACTCCCTCTTAAAGGTTAATATACCAATCCCGGTAGCATTGTACCTTCTGTTGTCCCCAAGCTCAATATGCATGTAGATATATTTCTCCTCTAAGTCACTGAACAACTCTCTAAACTCTGTCCTGTGGAATGAGGCACCTGAATCCAAGTACCAAACACTCCTCATCATTGTGTTAGCCATGCATGTGATAAGTGTGAATTCTAGCTAGAACATGCTTCTCCTCCCGAGTTCTTCTTGCTATAATTTTTGTGTGGACACTTTGTAGCATAGTGACTAAATTCATGACAATTGAAGAATTTTATTTTGGACAAGTCTTTCTTCTTGCCCCCTTGGCTAGATTTTGGTTTGGTTTTGAGATTTCTTCCCTTTTCCCTTATTTTTCTTTTGAAACAATGAAAATTTTTCTTCATCCTCTCCCATAGATGAACTTCCATCTCTTTTATTTTTCCTGATCTCTTCTTGTACCAAATTAGACAATAAGTGTTCCCAATTGAATAATTTCTCCCTCTCACTCACTGAGTCTTGGTAGTTATGCCAACTTTTGGGAAGGCCTAGAAGAGATAGGCTCACTAATTCATCTTTTGCAACATTCACACCAACCCCTCCAAACTCATCCCGAACTTGTGTAAACCTGGTAAGACATGGAAGAATAGTATCATTCTTCTCTATCTTGATGTTTCGAATTTTCTCTTTGAGGGCCAATTTTCTATGGTCATTTATATTCTTGAATAGCCCTGTCAATGCCTTACACATTGTAGAAGGAGTTTCTTTCCCATGCTTATTTGAGACAATGTGGTCTCTCACTCCCTCCAAGATTATTCTCCTCACCTTGGCTACATATTTCTTGCATTGCACTAGGTTTTGGGCTTCAACTGATCCTAGTTTTGGAATGTATGTCTTTACATATTCCAACAATTCATTGACATTAAGCACTTCCTCCATGCGATCCTTCCAGGTAATGAAATTCAAGTTTCCTTCTAAGGAATACTCTAATCTCAGTTCACTGAAGGTCATTCTCCCAAATATGAAGAAATCTTGATATATTGAAGCTGCAAATCTGAACCTCCTAAGGAAAAAAATCGAAATTCTTGTTCTAATGTGAATATTTCTCTGATACCATGTAAAAATATGGTAATAGAATTGAAAATTCTCAAGAAATTTAATCTAAATTAAGAAACACAATTCTACTCTACTGCTCTGTGAAAATTAATTCACAATTTAGAACAAAATTCACAAACATGCATCAATCACATACAAAAATACACATATTTATCTAGTGGAAAACAACTGGTAAAAACCACTTAAGCTTGCTTGCATTAATTAAATTAATAGAGAATTTATTACAATTACTCGCTCGCTCTGAGCTCAACCTACAAGTGAATAACCTTTCTTTATGTTCAATGAGAAGCTCCGACCCTAACTTAGTCAATTTATGCCTATGCTTAAGCCCATATTTCCTTGTGCAAGTCCTGAGGAATTAGGCCCCTATTTTTTAGGAATTTCCATGCAATTGATTGTGCAATTCACAAGTTTGGATCTCTGACTACATGGAAAACCTGTACACTCAAGACTAGTCTACAACTGATGTTACACTGCCTTGGAATCTCCACCACAACTAGGAAACTCAAATTTTCTACATGCACTAGCTATTTTTGGTTGATTGATAATTGAAATGGATTATCATTGACTTAGATGATGTCCCACTACACAAATAACCTCCAACTATTTCTATCAACAATTAGAACTAGTTTAACTGAATACACCTGGAAGTAATTAAACTGGATTGCTACAAGTTAAAAATCACACATGCATAACTAAACTCCAAGCCCCATAACTCAAATTTACTTAGCTAACTGAGTGACAAGAGCCATGTAACCTCATTTAAATACCTTCAAGATGTTTGCTGATGTGGAAATTCAAATTGTCTCAATTTGACCAAGGAAATTTCAAATTCAGATTTTCTTGCTACACTTCTCAACATTAATGTTTGACAAGTTGTTGTAAATGAATACAAGGTACCGACCTTTACTCCAACATATTTGGTTGGAATAAAAATTTATGAAAGTAATTCAAAGGCAATGCATGTCATTCTAGGAGGGATAATAGGATAAGAATTTGTCAAGGTTATATGCATTGTGAACCAATAAAGGAAATCTAGGACAAGGTCAAGAATGTGTATGAAGGAGATAAAAAGGTCAAAGGGGCCAAGTTTCAAGCTTATGGAGGAAAATTTGAACACCTGAAGATGAAGGAAGATAAATACATTGAAACTTAATTTCTTTGTGTTGATGAGATCTTGAATTCCTTGAGAGGAAAAAGAGAGACAATCACATATACAATCACCATTCAAAAGATACTAAGATCTCTCCCAATGAGATTTGATTCTAAAATCTTAGCTTGAGAAGAAAGACAAGATATATCTACATTGAGTATGGATGAGCTACATGGAATTATTATATCATATGAAATGAGGACATGATAGGAAAATCCATATAAAAAGGAAGTATCTTTTAAGGTCTCCAAGAAGATAAGGAGGAACAAGCAAAAGTAAAAAAAATCTCTAGCTGTAGTGATGATTCTTATGATGAAGAAGAAGCCAAATTTGTGAAAAAGTTGAATAGAGGAACTAGCAAATATAAAGGTAAGCTTCCTTTAAAATTCTTTGAATGTGGTATAATTGGTAATTATGATTCTAAATTTCCTTTTGCAAAGGGGTTAGATAGTGATGAAGAAGAAAGCTATGAGAAAGAAAATAAATATTAGAGAAAAAAAAATAAATAACAAAGGAAAATTCTTCAAGAAAAGTCTCTATTTAAGAGAATATAGTAGCTAATCTGATTAAGATGATGACAGTGAATGTGATTTTTATAGATTTATCTTCATGGCATTGGATATTCAAAATGAAACTCCTAAAAACTATGAAGTTAATCACGAAGAAAAAGGAGAAGTGGAACCTGGGGAAGAATTGATTAGTTCCTTAAGTGATATTATAAGAACAAGGTAGAAAAAAAAATCATACTCAAGGAATAGGTAATTAAAATAAAAGAATGTTTATAAAATCCTAGTAGGAACTTTGAAGAGACCAGTAATAATATCATAAGTCTAAAAGTACAATTAGAGGAAGCTAGAGTGATTGAAGAAACACTCAAGAGATAACTGGAAGAGGAGGAGAGAATAATTGGGAATCTAGAAACTGAGGCAATCTCCTTGACAAAGGAACTATAGAATAAGTATATCCAATAGATATTTGAAAAGAGTACCATAATATTAGATGAAATCATCAACAACCATAAACTATTCAATGAGAGGTCTAGACTAGGATATAAAAAAAAAAAATATTGATAAAGGTTTAAGCTCTACGATGTTAGGAAATTAAGAAAATCAAGTAAGCTACATTGATGCACTCAAGAGTCTTATCAAGAAGGAATAATACAAGCTACTAAAGGAGGAAGTACAACAACCACCAATGAATAAGATTCAAGAAGAAGAGCATGGCTTCAAAAGGACAAAACCATCTTGAAGAACACCTACACTGAGGTACCAAAATATTTTTCTTGGAATGTGTTATTCTTGTAATAATTTTGGGAATAAGGTTATAAAATGTAGATACTATGCAAGGGGTAGAAGTAAAAGAGATAAATATGAAAATCCCAAGAACTAATATGAATTTAGTTATGGTAAAAAACCTCATGAGGTTTTCAATAGAAATTCTAACAGTTTTGGCACTCTTAGCTATGAAAATGAATGTTACAAGCGAAACAATTTTAGACACACATGCATAAATTGTAGAAGAAATTTGATAGTTCCTTCAAGGGAAATAAGGTAGATTTTTTTTTCCATAATATGAGGGAACAACCAAAAAATTGGAAAAATAAATAGGAATATTTGAAGGTTGAGGGATGTGGGCTTGATCTATAAGCCTAAAGAAAAACAAGTCAATGGTATATTTATAGTGGACGCTCAAAGCATATGACTAGAGACAAAATTATGTTTGTAACATTGAAGAAAAAAAAAGAAGGATCTATCACTTTTGGGAATTATAACTCTAACAAAACTATAGGGAAAGGAAAAATTTGTCTTGGAAGCAAAGATGCAGTGGAAAAAAATGTTTTACTTGTTAAAGTTATGAAGCATAATTAGCTAAGTTTTTAGCTAAATGTGTGATCAAGGACACACTACTATTCAATTCAAAATAATGTGAAATAAGAAAATAAGTATAAGGGAAATTGGTTTTAACAACAATAAGAAATACAAACAGCATATACATCCTAAATGAGATTGGAAAGGAAAGATGTTTCCTAAGAAACAACGATGAAAGTTGGATTTGACATAAGAGATTAGGGCATACACACTTTGACAATATTGTTAAGATAAACAAGAATGAAGTTGTAATGGATATGCCTTAAATTTAAAAACCTTAAAATATTATGTGTTAGTATTGTTAGCATGGAAAACAAACAAGAATTGAGTTCAAAACTAAGTAACATTTCACAACAAAACCACTGGAACTTGTACATACTAATTTATGTGGGCCAACAAGAACAAAATAACTAGATGGTGAACAATAATTCATGTTGCTTGTTGATGACTAAACAAGGATGACCTAGGTTTTATTTCTTAAAAAGAAGTAAGAATATTTTTAAAAGTTCATAATATTCAAGGAACTTGTTGAAAATGAAATTGATTTGAAAATCAAATGCTTGAGATTAGAGAATGGAGGAGAATCTACTTCAAATGAATTCAATGGCTATTATGAAGAACATGGAATAAGAATAAACTTCTACTCAGATAGAACTCCTAAAAAAATGGGGTGGTTGAAAGAAAGAATTTAACTATGGAAGAGATGGATAGAAATTTGTTACACATATTCAAGGTAAGTGATATCTTTTGTTACATAAAATACATAAAACTAATCAAATTTTGAATAGAGGATTGAACAAAATAAATAATGACAAAACTCCCTATGAACTATGGAAGGGAAGATAATACAGTTTCAATCATTTCAAAATATTTGGAAGAAAATGTTACATAAAGAGGGATGACCAAAATTCAATAAATTTTTCTCCCAGATAGATGAAGGCATACTTGTTGGGTATTGATGTAAAATAAAATCATACAAGTTATACAATATTAGACTCAACAAGATAAAATAAATAATCAATTTAAAAATTGATCCAACAAACTTGTTAAAGAGCAAGAAGGAAAGAAAAAATCCACACATTTGAAGAACAAGAAGAGGAAGAACCCGTTGATAGTGCTGGATACCACCAACATATAAGGCATCTTCCTAATATAAGGTACCAACTAGACCTCACATTGTTTGGTGTAGGATTCCCATCTGGAATACGACCCAACTACAATTTACTTAAAGATATGCCTTGGATTAAGGTGTTAGCATGAGAAAGAAGCATAATTGTCCTTTCGAATGAGCAAGCTAGTTGTTGTGAATGTTAAATTTCCGATGTATCAAGGTTCTTTTACTCAGGGGAAAATAAAGTGAGCCTCTAAGAGAGAATTAATAGCACTACCCTAATGGAGACACACATGTAAGAGAAAGTTTCGTCTAACATCATGCACAATATCTCACAAGGATGCACCAATCATCATAAACATAGAAACACATTTCCAACAAAAAGAACTGAAGTAACTGAAATAGTTCAATTAACCCAGTACTAATGAAAGAAAACATGAACCATAAACATTCAAATAATAGTCTTAGAAATATTCACAATCCATGCGTGAAAACATGTTGGCCTAGAAGGCTTCAATATCAAGCAAAAGTCCCAAGATACATAAATGTAATGAACACCACTAGCTCTAATAGTGGAGTGCTAGAGACACTACTTGCTTTCCAAAAGTACTAACTTTGTCTCTCTAATTCCTTGTGGGAGAAGCCAAGGTTAAAATTCCTTTACATGAGAAATGAGTATCGATTTATAGATTGAGGAACGACCTTTCACATCTTCATAAATCTTGACTTTATAACTTCTAGTGATTTTTGGACTTCTACAAGCTTTGGAATTCCAAATGACTTTTGGAATTACATATGAATTTTGATATTACATGTATTTTGGAGTTCATGACTCTTTGGTTCATACATGACTCTTGGTCTTCCACTTATTTATCTTTTACAATGATTACAACAATACATCTTTACTTCCACATCATCATATCATGAGACTTTACATGTGACTATCTTTGATGTTTGGGAATAATAGTGACTGATGACATGGAATTTCTCTAGTGGTGATATGACTACCACTTTATCTTCATTCTTCATTCATATTCTTCTCATGGCACTTTCACCCTCCAAAGGGTCTTCAATCTTGGAGTCTTTAGGGTGCTTTAGTCATCAAGATTCAAGCATGTTCTTAGTACTTTAGATGCTTCCTCTACTTGTTCTCTTTACCAAATCTTCCTTGTCTGTGATTTTCGTGAGGTTCGTAGAATACCTATTTTTGTAATCACCCATGACGAGCAACTATCAACTTGAAATTTCCTATTCTATCATGTTTTATGAAGATATTTATGTTCATACCTTTTCACTGTGCTCAAAAGGGTAAAAGGGTATTTTGGGTGCATGTGCACACTTTGAAAGTCCGAGGGGATGAAGAGGGAAGGCTTTGGGTTTCGGCATGAACTCAAGGGAAAGATACAGTCAAGGAAGGGAAAATTTTGCAAGTCTGAAGGATTAAGGGGAAGACTTCGAGCTTCCCAAGTGCATTATGCACTCAAGGGAGAGAGGGAGGGAATAAGACGCACTCCTAGAGGCTGAAGGCTGAGGATTCATGCCTTCGGGGTGTACTCATGCACTCAAGAGTGCTGAAGAAAGTGTAACTAGGTTTGGTCTTCATAATGATATGTAATTATGACTGATGTAAATTATGTAATAAAGAGAACACAATTATTATTATAAACTTGCTTCATGGGTTTCATGAGCAAGTGATTTTAGAATAATAGGATTTGTTATTTAGAGTCTAGAATTAATGTCATGTATGAAGAGCTCTTCTTGAGCCTATGCTTAATGTATACAAGTCTATAAAAATGTAGAGAAGCCCTCCAAAGACAATCACAATCCCTCTTGAAGAAGTCAACCTCCAAACAATAAACAAATGAAGTCATTTCGACTTACATTAATAGACACACCCATTCATACTATCATAATGGCTTAATATATGGACAAATTAGTATATATATACCCATCTAGGATCTTCACATAAGTTAAGTGTAGAAATTGTATCCTTCTGAAGTTTCAGATTGCTGTCACAGAAAAGGGTTTCAGATGCCACAATTAGGTATTTTCTGAAGTCTATCAATGGTGCAGTATGAAGATAGTTCTAAAATTTTGGTGGGTGATAACAGTCATGGCCTACCAATACAATTATCATAGAAGCAACCTCGAATATCACAGAAAAGGGCTCAGACCTATCTCCCTATAGTCTCAACATATTTGTGATGAGGAGGGTCTCAGTGATCCCACATTGACATACTCTATCTCGAAATATATTCTAGATGTAGTCATAATCTCAACATAGATGTAATCATGGTATCATTATAGATACAATCATGATCTTGATGGAGACATAGTTACAAGGTCATGATCTTGATGAAGATCCCGGTGCAACTATCATACATACATATATACATATCTCAGTATATAGATCTCATTGTTATGGTGAATATCTCAGTGAAGGTATAATAATGGTGCAACAATGATGATCTCAGTGATGCAGTAGTGATGGCATCAGTGTTGCAGAAGTGATGACTTCAGTTGTAGTGATGATGATCTCAATAATGACAAAGAAGAGGGTTGGTGTGTTGTTATTGTAGTAGACAAATAGGTCAAGGGTCATGGTATTGGTATTCCTCAATTGGAATCTCTATAAGAATAATTTATGTGGGTTTTCCTCCCAAATAGTGAGAGGTTTTGGCCCTAGCAAAAAGCCAACATCTTGTGTTCTTGTCTCTTTTGTTTTGGTAACTATTTGATGAAGTAAGAAAACGCACTCTAATAATAACAAGAGAAGATTATGCTAATAAGAAAAAGTAAAAGGTACCTCACAAATAGCTATCCTCCCGAGAAGAATCTTATTAACCTAATTTCCCTAGATTCTTCAACATGGTTTCAGAGCTAAAGTGCCGAAGTCAAAGGAAGGGTATAAAATAGACACTCAATGATCAAATCAAATTTAAGGTTATCAAAGAAAAGGATCAAGATCTACATCAAATATTGAAGAATCAGTCTACAAAAATAGTCTACAACAACAAGATGATTAAGTAATCTCAATCCAAAAGATAATGTCTTAATGCTAGGTCACAATTATTAGAATTTGGATACATGAAAATAGTTTTGGTGCCTCTCTCAGTCTTGGTCTATGTCATACCACAATGAACTCAATACTCTATGGTTTTACATGATGTTGCAAATTCAATAAAATACAAGGTTCCATAGTCCACTTGTGTGATGGAAATACGGTGCCATATCAAGTATATCAAGAATTTGTTAATCATAAGGATTAGATGTATAAGTCAAATTATCTTGAAGGTAGGAAGGCAAGCTTCCTATAATTAAAAAAAGGATCTCATCTGAAGGAAGCATCAATGCATTTGCTTCAACCACTTTCAACATGATCTTGGTGAAGATTTCATCTTCACATGACAAGTAAGTATTTTTCATTCTTAAATGAATTCATGTTTGCAAGAAGATTTACAAATTGGTTGGGTCATCAAAATTCCTTGCATACGAAAGGAGGATAGATATAGTCCCTAAAAGAGAAGTAATTTATATCTATGGAAAAGTCTCTGAAGGTCAAGTACTATTTGAATGCATGGAAAATGATCAAGGGACTCATAGGATTCTTATGAAATAAGTCAAAGGTCCTCTCATCCCTATGTAGAATAAGAGACATCAAAAAGATATATGAAATGCTAGAAGATATATTCTCTGAAAATGCAGTAAAGAAGGGCATATCACTTAGACTTGATCTACACAAAATTGAAGGTATCAAAGAATGAAGGGATATCTTTATAAGATCTCAATTAGGAGATCTGGGAGTGATGATAAGAATATAATCATCATTGTTCTTAAATGCACTAAAGTTACCTCATTGAACAAATTCTGGTATCTATTCTAGACAAAAAAAGACAAGTTGAGGGCTAAATTGTTGAAGGTTAAAAGACTCAAACATTTGTAGAAAGGAAAGGGAATTTTGGTCCTCAAACAACAAAAAACATTATAACTAAGATTCAATGTTATGGAAAGAAATTTCATGTCACCGGAAAGATGGAGGAAGCTGAAGAAAAGGGCCAAGGAAAGAGGGAGTAACATATATCTACCATGATTGAGATGGTATCCCTCACAAAAGGGTCTTATCATAAGTTCATAAATATTTTGTTATATATATACATACCATGATGAATAATAAGATGCATCGTGGCATCATGAAAGCATTAGAAACAAACTCGTGACATCACCATGAGAATCATGAAGGATAGAAGGAACAAAATACATGACAATCAAACATGAAGGATATAGCTCTTGGGAAACTCATTGGACATTGAAGGAAAGGATGAAGTCATCCAGGACAAGGCTCATCATACATCAAGTAAAAAAGGAAACATCTGCCATATGGGGATATGCAAGATCCTCAAGATTCTTTGGTGGAATCCTCATCAGAGGGTTCACTAATATAGAGGAAGCAAGTTTTTCATCAGGAACTCCAACTTGTGGAATTCGTGTATGATGGTATGATGACATAAGAGATGAAGCAGATCAAGGGGCTGAAGAGGCTTCAATAAAGGAAGCTGCTGAAAGAGGCCTAGATGACCTAAAGATAAATGAGGTATGTATAATTGTGTTTAAAATTATAATGTCATGTCATATGGTTGCAGGTAACATGGGTCACTACTTCTTTCTTGAGAATCATGATTAAGGGAGAAGGATCTCCTCCTCTAATACAAGGTGATAAACATCCAAAAGATAAGCGATCAACATCCTTGGTCTTTAGAGTCTAAAATTAATGTCATGTATGAAGAGTTATTCTTGAGCCTATGTTTAATGTATGCAAGTCTATAGAAATGTCTAGAAGCTCTCCAAAGACAAGCACAATCCCTCTTGAATAAGTCAACCTCAAAACAATAAACAAAGGAAGTCATGTCGGTTTACATTAATAAACACATCCATTCATACTGTCACATCAAATTGATATATGGACAAGTTACATATATACCCAGCTAGGATCTTCACATAAGTTAAGTTCAAAACTCATATCCTTCTAAAATTTCAGATGGTTATCATAGAAAAGGGTTTCAGATTCCATAATGAGCTATTTTCAGAAGTCTATCCACGGTGCAATATGTGGATACCTATGCAATCTCGATTGGTGATCACAGTCTCGGCCTATTGATATAGTGATCACAAAAGCAACCTCGAATATCACAGAAAAGGGTTTGGATTTTACTCTCTGCAATATCGACATATTTGTGATGAGGAGGGTCTTGGTGATCCCATAGTGACATAGTCTGTCTCAACATACATTCTAGATGTAGTCATAATATTGACATAGATGTAATCATGGTCTCGGTATAGATACAATCATGATCTTGATGGAGACATAATTACAAGGTCATGATATCGATGAAGATATTGGTGCAAATCTCATATATATATATATATGTATATATACATAGCTCAGTATAGATATCTCATTATTATGGTGAAGATCTCGGTGAAGGTATAGCAATGGTGCGACAATGATGATCTCGGTGATGCAGTAGTGATGGCCTCGGTGTTGCAACAGTGATGACTTTAGTAGCAGTGATGATGATCTTAGCAATGATGAAGAAGAGGATCGGTGTGTTGGTCTTGGAGTGGTCAAATAGGTCAAGGGTCATGGTATTGGTATTCATCAATTGGAATCTCTATAAGAAGAATTTGTGCGGGTTTTCCTCTCAAAGAGTGAGAGGTTTTGGCCCTGGTAGAAAGGAAACATCTCGTGTTCTTGCCTCTTTTGTTTTGGGAAGTATTTGATGAAGTAAGAAAAAACACTCTAATAATAACAAGAGAAGATTGTGTTAATAAGAAAAATTAAAAAGTACCTCACAAATAGTTATCATCGTGAGAAGAACCTTATTAACCTAATTTCCCTATATTCTTCAATAAAGAGGCCTCATTGAGGATGCAAGGCACACCCTTGAAGGTTGAAGGCTGGGGCTTCGTGCCTTCAGAGTGTGCTCACGTGCTTAAGGAATCTAGGAGGGTGCATGGCACATAGGGGAAGGTTGAAACATTGAACTTTGGGTCTTCACGGTGTGCCAATGTGCTCAAGGAGGGCACACTTCTTCGAGTCAAAGGAGTGTGCTAAAGGAAGACTTATTCATTTTTAGAGGGCATCATTCAGAACAAGGAAGGGGAATCAAGCTTGATGAGTGCACTCAACGCTCTTGGGGGGTGTAGGGTGCACTCTCAAACAACGAATGATTCCCCATCAAGGATCCAGAGTGTGCTCATGCACTTTTGGCCTTAATGGGATCACTTTGAAACTGAAATTAGTCTAACTATGGACGATAGGGCAAGGGGTGAACATGATGAGCTCAGACATAGAATCACATGCAACACATACCAACTCATCAAGGAAACTTAGACAAACTTGAACAATAGTGAATGTACATCAAAACACTCAACGCTCTTGGGGGGTGTATGGTGCACTCTCAAACGACGAATGATTCCCCGTCAAGGATCCAGAGTGTGCTCATGCACTTTTGGCCTTAATGGGATCACTTTGAAACTGAAATTAGTCTAACTATGGACGATAGGGCAAGGAGTGAACATGATGAGCTTAGACATAGAATCACATGCAACACATACCAACTCAACAAGGAAACTTAGACAAACTTGAACAATAGTGAATGTACATCAAAACACCACTTTATACATATTCTTCAAGTGCAACGGGTGTGGTGTGTGTGATTGCGACCACAAAGTGTTGTTTTACGACAATAAAGATGTTACGACCACAGGATGCACCAAAAGATGTTCTGATTAATGCAATGAAATTTAAGACCATTGAAACAAACTCAAAACACATAGAATAACATGAAACAACATTTGATGAACAAATTGAACCTACATATGACAATGATAGTAGGCTCCAAATTTCAAATGTAGCAAAATTTTGGAGGGAGTTGTAGCAACGAAAACACTTGGGAACACACTGGGCAGCTTTCAACTTCTTTGTATGGGAATAACTTTTGGCTTATGGTCAGAATTTTAGGAAGTATTGATTGCCTTAATTTCCCCTTTTCAACTCGGTTTTATACCTAGCATCTTCACTTTTTTCTACTTAGTTGAAACACATACAAAAGATGCACTATATCACAATTATTTTGATACAAAAAAGGGTAATGCGCACAATGAGTTTATGATGTTTAGAGTATTAGGTTTTCATCTCTAGTTTTCCTCCACTAATATAAGGCCTAGAAAATACGTTGATAGAGTCACTTTAGGAGCACAAATGTTGCTTTTCTACCAATGATCCTAGACATTACCCCAGTGAAGTTACTTACTTCACATCCCTGCACAGGAAGCCTTTCTCTTCTTTCAAACTTTATTTATTTATTTTAGTAGAACTGTGCTTTGGCACTTATTATTTTCAATGTGAGGAAGATGTATCCCGACTTATTGAGGGTAGATGAAGTTTCCCCTTCAGAGAAGTATTTTTAGACCTCTAATATAGGTTTTAACACTTTATATTTTCCCCTTATCCATTCTATACTAGATTGGACAAGCGTTAACTCACAAGTAGACTTGTACCAAGTTGAGCAGTTTAGGTTGTCCTATTGGAAAAATCATATTTTCTATCTGGCCTTGGCTCAACCTATGGAATTTTCCCAAACAAAGAAGGAGGACAACATAAATCCAAGCGTTGTGGTTGTCACACTTCACTTTGATTGCACCAAAAAGCCTTTCGAGCCATGCACTTTTACACCCAAGTATTATTTATGTACAACAATTGATAATAAGACATGACAAGACATAACTACATAATAAACAAAAAACTTATGCAAACAAAATAAAAGTAAATGAAATGAAAAACACAAAACAATATGTACAAGAAGTGCAACATAGCCACTACTAGAAATAATGTTTCAAGTCTCGGTCATTTACGGGAAGGAAACCAACCTTTCATCCAAACATTTCAACTTCAAAGCATTATGACTAATATTCTCTTCAATAAACTATGGTCCAATCCAAAATGGTTGGGACTTTGTGTGTTTACCTTTGTCTTCATGGGGTTTATCCCACTTTAGTACAAGGTCACGCACATCAAAGCTCTTTGCCCCTACAAATGTTATGTCAAAACAATGATTTACATGATTTTAATGCATGACAAATCAGTCCTTGGCCTTGAGTCTTTCTTCCTCGAGTTTAAGTAATGTGTCTACATTTCTCTGAACTAGTAGGCAATGTTTACCTTGTGACTCTTGGGAGTGTTCTAAGGCTAGAAGATACAGGTTTGGGAGAAAGATAAATTCTTTACCATAAACTAGGAAGTATGGAAAGGTTCTTAGGGAAGGCTTTAGAGTTACACATATTGAGTCACTTCAATCATTGTTAATATGATTGAATCAAAACCATAAATTATCAACCCAAGGTAGCACTACAAGAAAAAAGGTCATTGGTGAGGGTCATGCCTGTGACGGACCTTTAAGGTCCGTCACTAATGTTGCATATGGTGACAGTCCTTAAAAAAGCGTTGTTGTAAGTTATATAGTGATGGTCCATTAAGGTTTGTCACCAAAGCCATTTTCAATGACACTTTTGGTGAGGATCGTTAAAGGGCCATCACTAATTCTCTCTTTGGTGACACTTTTGGTGAGGGTCGTTAAAGGCCCATCACTAATTTCCTATTTGGTGACACTTCTAGTGACAATATTTTATTGACCCTCACCAATGCTCTTTTTGGTTACTTTTGGTGATGGTCAAAAAAAGTTCATCATCATTGATCATTCCAATGAGTTTTTGATGACGCTATGTACATGTTACTATATTTTTTGTCAAAAGATAACGATTTAAGACCATTATTATGGAGTCCTTTTCATTATGTGTCCAAGGCCATAGTGGTTAGAGTCAGTCAATTTGTTAAGAAGTAATTAGTGTGTATCCCTCAAGTCATAAGAATGTAGTTTTCCTATTAGTCAACACATGATTCATCTCTATTTGGTTTATTATCTTGCAAATTCCCTTTAGATAAAGTTCCACTAGTGTGTAGGAAATATATTATTTAATACATAATCAAGCTCTGTCAATTCTATTAATGAGAGAGACCTAGAACTCCTCAAAACTCATGGCACACCTTAACATGCTTTGGAACACACTAACATTCCTTGGCACCTCCCATTTCTTGGAACATCTTTGTACATGGAACATATTTGTACCTAGAACATCTTGCCATGAGTAGGACGCCCAAGCACATGTTGGCATGCCCTAGCATAACATAACACTCCCCTAGCATGTGTTGGCATGCCCTGTAGTCCCTAGCATGCCCTGGAACACCTTGGGATAATATTGAATTGACATACATTAACACTTGGCACACATTGGCATTTGGCATGTATTGGAAAATATTATTAGTGTGCCTAGCATCCCCCTTTTGAAAAAGATAAAGTCCCAACTTATTAACCCTCTTATGTGTTCATTTCCTTGCATTTTAGCTTGGTTATTCCTTTTGTTTACTTGAAACTCCTTGACGCATATTCGTATACTCCGGCACCTTGCACATCCTAGCATGTCTTAGCACCTGGCATGCCTTGGCACTATTGGGCACATGTTAGCACACCCCATAACTAACTAGCACACTCTAGCACTTCTTGACATGCCTTGATATTCCCTGGCATGCCTTATTTGTGTTTAGCATACCTTGTCACTTCCTCCTTGGCATGACATCTAACACTCATTAACACTCCTTGACACACCCTCATATTCATTCACTTCCATACATTTTGACCTAGTGCTCCCTTGTGTTGTCCTAGTACTCCATAACAATCCTCAACATGCATTGGCACTCTGTAGCACACTTTAGCACTCTTTGACACATTGTGCCACTTCATAGCATGCATCACACTCCCTAACACACATTGGTACTCGGCACGTGTTGGCACTTGGCAAGTCTTAGTATGTTTGGTACACGTTGAGATGACTTGGTATGGTTTAATATTAAAGTTATTTGAGATCAATGATTGGAAAGTAGATGAGAAGCAATAGAGGAATATTTGGCACTTTGAATGCACTAACACTTGGCACTTGGCACCTATTGGCACCTAGTGTTAGTGTGCATATCATTCCCCTCATGGAAAATATAAATTGATGACTTATTAACCCTATTATGTGTTCATTTCTTTGTATTTTAACTTGTTCCTCCCTTTTTTTTCCTTGACAATCCTTGGCATGAATTGTCACACCCTTGCAGATCTTGGCATGCCTTAACACTTGGCACATATTAGCTTGTTTGGCATTTGTTCGTACTATTTGGCACATGTTAGCATGCCCTAGCCTTCCCTAACATAACTTGGAAGTCATTCCTCACAACTAGCATTACATTTTTCCACGACTTGGGAACCTTACATTCCCTAGAACACCTTGGCACTCCCTAATTGTCATGCCCTCGTAGATAGCCTTACTTTTTTTGTGACTTGAGAACCAAACCAATTCATTAGAAAAACAATACTGTGCCCACCCCAAAGTTTCCCTTTCTGTAAAATTTCTTTGTCCACACCTTATCACAACCATAGGCTTGCTTCATGTAAGTTATATTTTGAAATTCTCCTAAAACACTTCATCTTTGGGACACCTGGAATTCACTGATAGTCCTTGGCACACATTCTTATTCATTCATTTCCAAGCATTTTGACCTAGTTCTCCCTTGTGTCCTCCTAACACTCCCAAATACTACTCGACATCCATTGACATTGTCTGCCATGTGTTAGCACAACTTTTCATTCCTTGGCATGCCCTAGCACTCCTTAGTTATCATTCCCTCAGAACTACCCTTTCTTTTTTTTAGAATTGGGAACCCAACCAAGTCCTGCCTCACTTACAACAACTTAACCAAGTTATAGTTACTACAACTAGACTATGCCTTGTTCACCTAAGAACTGCCTCTAACACATCTTAGGCTACTCATGTCCAATCTCAACTCATCCCACTTAACAAGTTACCAAGTCAAGGCTCGTGTCCAACCATGGCCATAAAACAAATAAGCAACATAATTTACATATTGACATGTCATAGCACCTGGCACGTCTAACAATCCCTTAGCCCTATGTGGCGTGTGTTAGCATACCCTGCATTTCTTAGCATTTTTTTCACTCCCTAACAAACCCTAGCACTCTAGCATGCCTTGGCACTGCCTAACATATAACCTTGTCACTACCTCCTTAGAACACTTGGAACTCATTGACACTCCCTATCACACACTCTTATCTCTTCATTTCCATGCATTTTGGATTAGTTCTCCCTTGTGTTTATGTGGCACTCCCTAACATTCGTTGGCACAAATTGGCACACCCTAGCACTTGGCACATCTTGGCATGTTTCCCTGGCACTCTAGCATTCCTTGTCACTACCTAACATATCTTGTCACTCCCTCCTTAACACACCTAGAACTCACCAACACTCCCTTTCACACACTCTTATGCATTCATTTCCATGTATTTGAAACTAGTGATCCCTTTTGTTTCCTTCACACTCCATAACACTCCTTGGCATGCATTGGCACACCCTAGAACCTAACACATCTTGGCATGTTTCCTTTGCCTCTAACATTCTTTAGCACTGCCTACCATACCTTCTTACTCCTTCAGCACACCTGTATCTCACTGACAGTTCCTGTCACAAACTCTTATTTGTTCATTTGTATGCATTAATTTGACCTAGTGCTCCCTTGTGTTTCCCTGGTACTCCCTAACACTTCCTAGCACATGTTGATACACCCTAGACCCTAACACATCTTGGGTACATTTCACCCTAGAAATCTAGCATGACTTAGCTAAGACTAGCATACCATGTCACTCTCTCCTTAACACACTTGGAACTCGCTAACACTCCCTATTACACACTCTTATTCATTCATTTCCATGCATTTTTACCTAGTGCTCCCTTATGTTTCCCTGGCACTCCCTAACACTCCTTAGCATGCATTGGCACACCTTAGCACTTGGAACATCTTGGTATGCTTCCCTAGCACTCTAGCATGCCTTGGCGCTACATAACATACCTTGTCATTCCCTCCTTAGCAACTTGGAATTCACTGACACTTCATTTCCATGCTTTTGAAACTAGTGTTCCCTTGTGTTTCCTTAACACTTAGCCCTAACACTCCCTACCATGAACTCGTGCCACACCCTAACACCTAGCACATCTTGGCGTGCCTTAGCAGTTGCCTTGTCTTAACATGCCTGACATGCCTTGGAATTGTCTAGCATGTGTTAGTACTTCTTGGCACTCCCTGTCATAGCTTTGCACTCCCTAATTGTCATGCCCTCATATATAGATTTACTATTTTGCGACTTGGGAACCCAACCAAGTCATTGGAAAAATAATGTTGTGCCCAACCCAAAGTCTCCCTTTGTCTGAAACTTCTTTGACTAATTGCTTATAATTGTAACCATAGGCTTGCCTCCTACAATTCCTATTCTGACCTTCTTCTAACACACTTTGTCCTTGAGACACCTAGAATTCATTGACACTCCTCGACACACACACTTATTTGTTCATTTCCATGTATTTTAACCTAGTTCTCCCTTGTGATGCCCTAACACTCCCTAAACATTCCTTAACATGAATTGGCAAAGCTCGACATGTGTTAGCATGCCTTTTCATTCATTGGCATGCATTGACACTCCTTAGCTATAATGTTGTCACAACTACCCTTACTTTTTATGGGACTTGTGAACCCAACCAAGTCTTTCATTAACCACAACTAATTGACCAAGTTACAGTTATTACAACTAGACTATGCCGCGTTCACCTAAGAACTAAATCTAACTCATCTTAGGCTAGTCATGTATAATTTCAACTTATCAAAATTAACAAGTTACAAGTTACCATGTTAAGGCTTATGTCCAACTGTGGCCATAAAACAACTGAGCAACATAGTTTACATCTTGACATGCCATAACACCTGGTGCATCTAACAATCCCTTGGCACTATGTGGAATATGTTAGCATCCCCTACATTCCTTGGCATGATTTGGCACTCCCTAGAACTCCCTGACATGCCCTGGAAATCTAGCATGCCTTGGCACTACCTAGCATATAACCTTGCCACTCCCTCCTTAACACACATGAAAATCACTGACACTCCATATCACACACTCTTATTCATTCATTTCCATGCATTTTGAGCTAGTTTCCCCTTGTGTTTCCATGACACTCCTTAACACTCCCTAACACCTGACACAAATGCCAACTTTATTATTATTGGCTAGGGTGTTCTTATTTAATACATGTGACCCTTGAATATGCCATGAAATCTTCCAAAATATTCTTAAAGGATGGTAGCTCCTCTTCATGCATGAAGCTAGTGGAATGTGACAAGTTATCCAAAATTCATCCAAATATGTAATTTGTGCCTTGGGAAATGTGAAAGGTACCCTCAATAGAAAAACATGCATAAATATTTGTGATCAAGTGCCCTAAACGTGATATGTTTGCGACTTGTCAATTGTGCCTCTTGTTGATGATGAAACTGACACCCTAGTTGTGTAAGGCTCACAAAGTGTCACTTTCTGTCAACTCAAGGTTGTTTCCCTTGTCACCTCAACAATGAATCCTCTTAGTTTGGATTAATTATTGAATCATAAGGGTGTCCCAAAGCACAAATTTATGGGGTCTTTTATGTGAATAGATCACTAGGATTGAAAACCATCTTTATATTGGATGGTTTAACATCTTGATGATCCCTGTCCTATTGATGAAAAATTTGTATTCATTATTTCTCTCATCACAACACTAATAGATATTGATGGTGTTCATGAGCCTATTCCTAGTGGTGATAAGGGGATTAGGGGCTCCCTCATCACAATCCATAACCCCTAATATGTTTAATCCCTTAGCCAAGGGGGCCCAAGGGTGTAGTTGTAGGGGCATTGGGACCAAATTTGGGGGTTTATAACATTAGGAAAAGCGGAATGGCATGACCAAAAAGGTTGTGGGGGTATGTTATGGTGTATTGAATAGGCCAAGGGGACACAAGGGTAGCATGGATGGTAGAAATTGGAGGTTAAATCATGGTTTACTAATATCTACAATCCTAGCATTAGAGAATGAGAAGGGGGATTAGGACTTAATTTCATATGGTCTAGGGGACCTAGGGGGAAGGTAGAAAGAGAAATTGATAAGGGAACCCCTTATAGTGGTGATAAGGGGATTAAGAGTCCAATTATCACAAACCATAAGACCTTAACCCATGACCACTAAATTCCCTTTCCCCTTAACCCCCAGTTGATAATCCCTTAAGCCATACACTCACAACTCATAACCCATAAACCTCTTGACTCATTAAATCTTAAGACACTAACCCCTAACCTATAATTCATGAACCAAATCCTAATACATAAATCCTTATCCTCTTATCCTGTGACCCTTAACCATAACCCTTCACCACCTAAACACCTTAACTACTAACCCCTTAACCACTAACACCTAAATCCCCTAATTCTTAAGTCCTTAACCTCTAAACTCAATTGTGTCAATGTAGAATAATATACATAAGAGAAAATTAAATGATGTTATCCACATCAATGCTTGAAATAGCCTTAAATTAGCCATGAGTGGTGAGCCAGGGAGTGAATGTGGGGCACTATTAAAGTTACATCATGTTTAAATTCCTTTTACATTGTGAGGTTGTTCTCTAATAGGGTTGAAGCATCATCACAAGGCAACATGACACATTTTTGTGGGGGAGCAATTAAAATTGTAACGCAATTCTAGTGATTTACACCTCCAATGTAAATGACATCATTGTATTTTTGTGTCAAATTATTAGAGAGGTTATTTATAGACAATACATTCAATGTACTTAGATTTCATCTTTCTACGGCCTCGACTCTAACATGGATTTGTACCTGTTATCACTCCAGGAAACTCTCTTAGGTTGTAGACCATAGATGCTTGGTAACATATAATCTTCAATATTGTTCTCTAAACTATTGGAATAAATGGTGGTTTGGATCAAGCTAGATAACCATTTCAACTATGTTTTTTACTTAAGACATGCATGAACACCCTCAACTTACAAGGCTTTAGACCACTAATGCTCAACAATTTGTAGTTTCAGTGAATGGATGGAGAATACTAACCATACTGGTACATGCATACATAAACATAAATGAATGGATAGCTACAGGCAACAAAGAAGCTTGCAAATCTGTTTTATCAAAGCAGAGATAAGATGAGAGTTATCTGGCCCTAGACACAAAAGAGAACATGAACAAACTGTTTAAGTGCAAGCTTAGAACATAAGAGAAAATGGAATATTGAACATATAATAGCAAAAGAAGCTTGTATTACTAATGAATGAAGATGAGACGCTTGACTAGCAAAGTCTCTACAGTCTCCAGAGTTTGAACCCCTATTACATTTAGCTTTTAGCCTTTTATAGGCCCTTTAAAATGATTCTGAGCCTACTGAGGCTCGAAGTCTTAATATATCCTTTCTGTCCTTTTAATCGTTTGATGCCCTGACTAGGCAAGCATGGGCTTGGAGGATTATTCTTCTGACAGCAGAGTAACTGCATTCAAATATTTTGGCTGTGATGGCAGGGCTGTTGATGCCCCATGATCAGTTATTGTTGTGGCTATGTTGTGCTATCTATTCTTGGCCTCTATGTCGGTCTAGGGAGGATCTGCGTGTGTTGTGGCCTTTTCAATGGTTTAATCAATGCATGCTTTCTGTTAAAACATGACTTTTGGACCTCTTTTGAAAATAATGAATATTTATGCTTTAAACAAAAAACATAGCAACACTAAGGATTCCCGCTCCTCTCTTTCCTTTTCGGACTTTGACAATCCTAAAAAATGATTAATTCCTTTATCGGGTCTGCCCTTAGGGCTATCACAAGTCGCATTCAGCTTGCTCCCTTTGTATTTTGTTAAACAACGAAAATACATAAAAATTGCAAAAAAACATTGAATGATAGCTTTTTGTGGATTTCAAATATGATAAATTTTGATTCTGGAAACCCATTGGGTCTGGGCTCCATCACTATTGTAATGCCCCAAGGTTTCTTTTGTATTTCATTTAAACAACGAAAATACACAAAATGCATCGAAAATGGGCCTTGGTGCGGACCTGAAATTCTATGAAACATTGTTTATAATACCATTGGGTCTGCAAAATTAGGTCGCACACATATACATGTAAAGGCCCCACCCCTTGGTTTCCACTGATAGCGATCCGACGATGTAACATGGGCCACCAATCTGCGCATGTGATCGACGATCCATGTTTAATCATCGATCACAGTTGCAACTTCCCCCTGGTCTGTGTTGATAATGTCAATTCGCCTCTACCGATTGTGACCTGCTGATTCGATCATTGACGATCTCTAATCGACAGTGTCCAACGCCAATTTCCACTGCCTCCAACCACCAATTTGCGATTTATCCGCTTAGATCTGGGCCGTTGATTGACCAGATCTAACGACAGCTGTGCATTCTTGAGTTTTAAGCCTGCACTAAGGGTTTTTGACTAATTTTGAAGTGTTTTAGCCTCCCGATAGTGCATTTATGCCCTTCCAAGGGCTCTCCTCCCTCACTTGTTTCGATCTTGGGATGATTTTAAGCAAACTTTGGAGACTTTGGGAGTGTTTTGGATTCACTTTGGGCCAAACGCCAACAAAGCTAACACTGGCTCCTTCTAGGGATGAAAGCCTCCCTATGAGGTTTCAAGAACTATAGAACAATGCCTTTCCTGTAAAAAAACAAGATCAAATATTCCTCCTAGTGTTGCATTGGGCATGGAGTCTATTTAGCATGAAATAAAAACTTGAAAACAACATATTTACAATACCAAGGCTTGAAAGCCTTAAATGAAATAAAGTTTGAAGAACAACCCACTGAATGGGCCATCAAAAACATCTCTTCCTTCCTTTGATGCATTCCTTTTGAGAAAGCAGTCACCAAACTGAAAATTGACCCTTTTTACCTTTCTACGAAAGGTTTCTTTCCCTTGGTCAATGTGCATATCAGCTAATTCATCAAAGACTTGCAAAAGCCTATTGATTTGATCCTCTATTTCAAAAACTTTCCAGCATTTGACATTATCAGGTAGAGATGGTCTATATTTCACCTCATCTCTATATGTTTTCAGCCTTGGATGTTTTGCTTGGAAGGTTTTGTACACTTGTTGAATGATAAGGTCTGCTTCATACTTTGCTATGTCATTTGTGACCTGAAAAGTTAATATAAAATATGAATCAATGCATTCTTGTGTGGGGGACATAAGGACTTCACCTGTTCTTGTAGCTTCCTTAGAGCAAGCCCCATCAAATAACATGTCCCAAATCTATGGGCCTTCTTCCTCTGTGATCTGGAAAACTAGTTTTTTAAGCTGCGTAGAGGCTAATTGATAAGGCTTGGTAATGTCAAGACTGAGCTTATCCATGACATTCTTGGGCATTGGATTATGGCTGGCTCCAGTGTCCAGAAGGTAATTATGAAGGATTTCATCATGAATAGACAGAGAAACATAGAATGATGGGGAGCTATCTTCACAATTTCAATCATTAGGCTGAGAATAATAGCTGGTTGGTCATCTTGTAGATTTACATAGTCAGAGGAAGCTTGGATGGCATTAGGCTCAGGAGCCTCAAGGATAGATTTCTTGAAGGACTCATTCTTCACTGGTTCAATTAGAGGCATAGGTATTCTTAGCTTCTGGATTTCTGATTGAAAACTGAAAGAAGAAGGGGACTTGTCAAGGCCTCTTACCTCTATGGCTGTAGCTTTGATGATGATAAGATCAACTGCTGGTTGCATCTGCTTATTAGCTTGCTATTCTACAGGGACAACAACTTTATGAGCAGGAGTTTCCTTGACATTATTCATTTTTGACCTCAGATTATATTTGTGTTGATCTACAGTTTGTAGAACAACCTCACCATCCCATTTTTGGTTGATCTGGTCATTGAATAATGGCTTCTCATAGGTAGCTTTGGTTAGAAAAGTGGCACTGCCTTTGTCTTCCATGCAATGGATCTCATCATCTTCTTCAAACTGCTCTTCTTCCATGACTCTATTTTGAAAAGGGACCTTCACCCTTTGGTCTTCATTGGCCTCTTTACTTCTTTGCAGAATCTGCAACTGTTCATTTGCTCTTCTATATGGATTTGGACTTGGAGGAGCAAAGGTATTAGGAACCCTTCCTTTCCCAGAATGTTTCTCAAACTTTAATTTGGAAACTTCAGAGGCTAATGACTCTATCATCTTGGCCATTTTATCGATCTTGGGATCTGAAGATGATGAAGGCTCACCCCTCTGTCTCCATCTATCTGTATTACCTTTGAGCTTTTCTGCAACCATGATGTTTGATTCTACTTCCAGGGCTGCATCTTGCATATCATCCAAAGAATCACATCACCCTCCCTCAATAGTAAACAGAAGTTAGAATCAAAGGCACTGGCATAGATGAGTCTAGCAGAGGTAGTGGTGGGTTTTACTTCAGCTAGTATCTTGTTGTACATGCGGTTAAATCTCTTATTAAAATCAGACAACAGCTCACCATTTTCCCTCTGTAAGTTCCCAAACTCAGTGTGGTACTAAAGGAGATCCTCCTTATCCCCCCAATGCTTTAGGAATGCATCATCTAAGGCCTAAATATCTGCTATAGATGTTGGGGTCAGTTCTCTGAACCATTTTCTAGCCTCTCCATCTAGGCTTTGGACAAAAAATCTCATCCATACATCATCTTCACTAATGTCCAGGTTATCAACATAGCTATAGAATGACTCAAGATGTTCTTCAGCTGAAACACCTTCAGTTCCAGTGAACTTAGGCATATACTTATGATATTCTCTAGTAGGCATAGCATTCAAAGGAGTGGGCAGTATTAGAGGTCCATACCTAGCAGCTATGATTCTTTCCATTTTGGTAGGTGCTTCTGGACCTGCCATAACTATGGTGGCTAAAAGAGTACTGGCAGTTTGAATGATAGAGGGCTGAGGAGTGATTGATAGGACTGAAGGAGTATGATGGATAGGAGGTGAGGTTTCCTTTGCGCATACAACAAAAGGAAAACCTGAAGAATAGGGAGCTTTACGAATCTCTAAGAGTTCTTCTTCGCTGCTAGTATTAGAAGCTATACTCTCAACATATATTTTTTCTATTACAGGCCTTTCTTGAAGAGATATAGGAGATTTTTTAGGTTTACCTAATCCTGATGCTCCTTTTTGTGATACCTTTCTCTCTTTGATGATTTTCTTAGGGTCAGGTATTGGGTCAGCTTGTAGCTTCTAAGGGCTTCTCCGAGTATGCCTCACAAACTGAGCCAGAACTACGAAGTGGAGTCGCCAAGAGGTTTGATCTTCAGTAGAGTCGCGAGATAGATGATTACAACCAAAAAAGTGCCCAAACATTTTCTATCACCAAAGTTGGATCTATGTCATTTCCCAGGGAAGTTGAGCTTCAGTTTCCTCTCCCTGGAAACGATGCCAATTATGTTATCACTCTAGGAAACTCTCCTAGGTTGTAGATCAAAGATGCTTGGTAACATATAATATTCAATATTGTTCTCTGAACTGTTGGAATAAATGATGGTTTGGATCAAGCCAGATAACCATTTCAACTATGTTTTTTACTCAAGACATGCGTGAACACCCTCAACTTACAAGGCTTTAGACCACTAATTCTTAAAAATTTGTAGTTTTAATGAATGGATGGAGAATACTGACCATACTGACAGATGCATACATAAACATAAATGAATGGCTAGCTACAGGCAACAAAGAAGCTTGCAAATCTGTTTTATCAAAGCATATATAAGATGACAGTTATTTTTCCTTAGACACAAAAAAAAACATGAACAAACTGTTCAAGTGCAAGCTTAGAACATAAGAGAAAATGGAATATTGAACATATAACAACAAAAGAAGCTTGTATTACTAATGAATGAAGATGAGACGCTTGAGTAGAAAAGTCTATACGGTCTTTAGAAGTTTGAACCCATATTACATTTAGCTTTCAACCTTTTATAGGCCCTTTATAATGATTTTGAGCCTACTGAGGCTCGAAGTCTTAATCTATCCTTTTTGTCCCTTTAACCATTTGATTCCATGACTAGGCAAGCATGGGCTTGGAGGATTATTCTTCTGACAACAGAGTAACTGCATTCAGATATTTTGGCTATGCTGGCAGGGCTATTGATGCCCCATGATCAGTTGTTGTTGTGGCTGTGTTGTGTTGTCTATTATCAACCTCTATGTCGGTTTGGGGAGGCGTTGCGCATGTTGTGGCCCTTTCAATGGTTTAATCAATGCATGCTTTCTGTTAAAACAGGATAGCGTTGCCCTATTTTGGATCTTTGTTGAAAATAATGAATATTTCTGCTTTAAACATAAAACACAACAATGTTGAGAATTCCCGTCCCTCTCTGTCCTTTTCGAACTTCAACAGTCCTAAAAAATGATTAATTCCTTTATTAGGTCCGCCCTTGGGGTTATCACAATTCACATTTGGCTCGCTCCCTTTATATTTCGTTAAACAATGAAAATACATAAAATCCACGAAAAAACATTGAAAAAGATGGTTTTCTGCAGATTTCAAATATGATACATTTTGATTCTAGAAGCCCATCAGGTCCGGGCTCCATCGTTATTGCAATGCCCCAAGGCTTCTTTTGTATTTCGTTTAAACAATGAAAATACACAAAATGAATTGAAAATGGGGCTTGGCGTAGACCTAAAATTTTATGAAACATTGTTTATAATACTGTCGGGTCCGCAAAATCGGGTTTCACACATATACATGTAAAGGCCTCACCCCTTGGTTTCCGCCGATAGTGATCCAACAATGTAACATGGGTTGTGGATCTGTAGTGCGCAATCGACGCTCCATGTTTAATTGCTGATCATAGTTGCAACTTACCCCTGGTCTGTGCTGATAACGTCCACTAGCCTCTGTCGATTGCGACCCACCGATCCGATCATTGGTGATCACTGATCGACGATGTCTAGTGTTGATTTCCATTGCATGCGATCGTCGATTTGCGATTTAGTCGCATAGATTTGGGCCAATGATCGACCAAATCTAACAACAATTGTGCATCTTGAGTTTTAAGCTTGTGATAAGGGTTTTTGACCGATTTTGAAGTGTTTTAGCCTCCAGATAGTGCATTTCTGCCCTTCCAAGGGCTCTCCTTCCTTGCTTGTTTCAATCTTGGGATGATTTTAAGCAAACTTTGGAGACTTCGGGAGTGTTTTGGATCCACTTTTGGGCCAAACGCCAAAAAAGCTAACAATACCAAGATCACTTCATGAAAATGAAAGGGGGCCTTTTTGTTTAACCACATATGCCCAAGAGCATCAGATGTTACCCTTCATATCCCGCTTGGTGCATTCAAAGTGGGTTTACATTCACGTCAAGTTGAAACTAATCATAATGACCTTCCTCTTCTTGATATGCTATCTTTTCCATATATAGGAGATACTATAATTAAAGGATCACCTCATCTGTAGATGAGGGAGTGTTGTGTTCATTGGATCAACAAAATAATTGAATGTGGTTGGTAAAATTGATGGTAGTCCATGTACAGTTGGAGGCTATTAGGTGACTATTGAAGAAGATCCCTAAGTCCTATACTTGTGAAGGAAAACAAGACTAGTAGAAGGGTAGGTGTATTGGGCGTAAGGACATGCAAAGTGTGAAGGAACAGAGTAGTCATCAAGTGGGCTAGCCAACTAGATCTAGTTCACATTATTGTGGAGGATTGATTTAGTGAGAATGAGGGAACCCACCATAGTCCTAGAATTTTCATCGTGGAGAAGCAATATGGAAAAATTTGAAAGACCAAAGGGTTGTTCAAAAACAGAGTTGTGAGCAACTGATCGAATACCCTAAGTGTTGCAGACCTTGAAGGAAAAAGAAGGTAGCTAAAGGGAAACTTGTGTTGAGATGAGTTCAATAACCTAAAGGAGTTATGTTTATTGATAGAGGTAGATTGAGGAGTTACAGAATGGGAGGCAATATGAATTACTATATGTGTTCGAGACACGTGGACTGAAAGGTTTGTGTGTGGCCAGCATCAACAAGTAGGTCAAGTGTTGTCTTTTTCAAGGTAGCTTGGTTGTCAAAGGACTAACACCAAGCCCTAATTGTATTCCTTGTATCAATGTGATTGTAAAGGGAAATGATCCCTTGTATGGGATCTCTAGCCTTTTCTATTAAAGTTTGTAATATAACAAAGAAGGGTTTGAAAAAGTTAAAAATTTGCATGTGAGCTACTTGATTAGCTAATGTGCATAGATTTCTTTGTGCAAAGTATATTTTTTGTGGCACTTGAGAGTGTTTGTATCGAATATTCTAAGACCAAGCCCATATTCTTATGTTTCATGAAAATTCAACATATGCCTTTTTTAAATAAGAACTACCCGTAACTCATCTTACATTACTCATGTCCAATCTCAACTCATCCCACTTAACAAGTTACCAAGTCAATGCACTCCCTAACACTTCCTAGCACGCATTGATACAACCTTGCACTTGGCACATCTTGGACGCATGCTACCCTAGCACTCTACCATGCCTTAGCACTGCTTAGCATACCATGTCACTCCCTCCTTAGCACACCTGGAAATCATTGACACTCCCTCACACACACTTTTATTCATTCATTTCCCATGCATTTTGACCTAGTTTTCCCTTGTGTTTCCCTAGCACTCACTAACACTCCTTAGCACGCATTGGCACACCTTGTCACTTGGCACATCTTGACACACTTACTTAGCACTCTAGCATGCCTTGGCACTGCCTAGCATACTTTGCCACTTCCTAGCATACCTTGTCACTCCCTTCTTATCACACTTGGAACTTGTTGACACTCCCTATCACACACTTATATTCATTCATTTCAATGCATTTGAAACTAATGCTCCATTGTGTTTCCCTAACATTTAGTCCTACCACTCCCTAAAATGTGTTGGCGCCACACCCTGGAACCTAGCACATCTTGGCATGCCTAAAATTCCTTGGAACTGCCTAGCATGTGTTAGTACTTCCTAGGATTTCATGGCACACCTTGGCACTCCATTGTTGTCATGCCCATAGATAGCCTTAATTTTGTTATGGATTGGGAACCTAACCATGTCATTGGCAAAACAATGTTGTGCCCAACCCAAAGTCTCCCTTTGTTTGAAATTTCTTTGACCAACCCCTTATCGCAACCATAGTCTTTCCTCCTGCAAGTCCTATTCTAAACTTCTCCTAACATACTCCATCCTTGGAACACCTAGAATTCACTAACACTGATTGCCACACACTCTTATTCATTCATTTCCATGCATTTTGACCTAGTTATCCCTTGTGATTCCCTGACACTCCCTAACACTTCTCAACATGCATTGGGACTGTCTGGAATGTGTCAACATGCCCTTTCATTCCTTTGCATGCCCCGACACTCATTATCTATCATGCCCTCAAAACTACCCTTACGTTTTTGTGACTTGCGAACCCAACCAAGTCTTGCCTCAACTACAATAGCTTGAACAAGTTACGATTACTACAACTAGATTATGCCTTGTTCACCTAAGAACTTACTATAACTCATATTAGGCTACTCATGTCCAATATCAACGTATCCCACTTAATAAGTTACCAAGTCAAGGATCACATCCAACCGTGTCCATAAAACAACTAAGCAACATAGTTTACATCTTCACATACTATAATAGTTGGCACATCTAACAATCCCTTGGCACTATGTGGAACATGTTAGCGTCCCCTAAATTCCTTGGCATGCCTTAGCACTCCCTAGCACACCCTACCGCTCCCTAACATGCCATGGCACTCTAGCATGCCTTGCCTCTATCTAACATATAACCTTGTCACTCCCTCCTTAGCACACTTGAAACTCACTGACAGTCCCTATCACACACTCTTATCCATTCATTTCTATGCATTTTGAACTAGTTCTCCCTTGTGTTTCTGTGGTACTCCCTAACACTCCCTAGCATGCATTGGCACACCCTGGTACTTGGCACATCTTGGCATGTTTCCCTAGTACTTGGCACATCTTAGCATGTTTCCCTGGTACTCTAGCATTCCTTGTCACTACCTAGCATACCTTGTCACTCCCTCCTTATCACACCTAGAACTCAATGATACTCCTTGTCACATACTCTTATTCATTCATTTCCATGCATTTGAAACTAGTGATCCCTTTCTTTTCTCTGGCACTCCATAACACTCCTTGGCATGCATTGACACACCCTAGCATGTGACACATCTTGGCATGTTTCCCTAGCCTCTAACACTACCTAGCACACGTTGTCACTTCCTCCTTAGCATAGTCGTAACTCACTGACATTTCCTGTCACAAATTCTTAATCGTTCATTTGCATGCATTATTTTGACCTAGTGCTCCCTTGTGTTTCCCCGACACTCCCTAAATTGATGCTTACTGAGGTAATTTTATTCCTAGGTCGGTACTTTGAATACTTTCTCCTTAGAGAGATTTGTAATCTCTCCTCTTCATGGATGACTTCTTTGTGTTTTTACATCCACAATAGCATTCGAGACTTAATTGTCAATTTCCTTTGTAATTTCAATTTTTCTTAATAAATCTAAAAGCCTGAAAACTCCTTTTCCCTTCGCACAAATCCTGAAACCAAATGGTAAAATATAGAATATACATATCTAGATGTTTACTTCAACACTCTTTAATCTAAAGTCTTAGAGACCTAGATACCTTTTTCTCTTGTGTTAGATATGGAGATATAAGTGATTCTAGTAGATACCATATTGTGCACTTCGACAAGGGTCACATATGTTTGAACCCATATTTACTTGTTAACCAAATAACTTGTTGGGCCCGGATAAAATTTGGGCATGAGTCTCAAAATATGCTCCTTGTTGTAATTTGTAGTTGCTAGAGTATGCACACCTTCATAGATTTTAATTTTTATAATTTAGCTATGGTGATTCAATAACAAATTAAAGTAATATGGGCAAGGCCCAAGATCAAATCTTCCACTTGCTACTATATCACCAAGAGTATATCCAACAATGTGTAATGCATATGCCAATATCCTATTACTTGGCAATAGTTGAGACGTCGTGTGGGTGGAGGCACCTACTCTTTGAGCATTATCACAATAGACCAAACACGTCCCTTGGAATTGAACCTAGGTGGATGAGAGAGAAAATTGTTCTCTCAATCACTCTAGCCTCCACCCTAAGACTGCACCTTCATAGATATTTGCAATCAAATCACTATGCACAAGGGAGTCCCTTGTACCAAGAATAAGGGGGTCTCATACACTGATTTGGTTTTTGGTTTGGATGTAACCTTAAAGTTAGAATATTATTATTATTCTTATTATTATTTAATTTGGGGTGTGTTGGCCGGATAAATTGTTCTTGTGGAGAAGACCGATCTCCCTAGTATCTAATGATATCTAGCAACAAAGAGAACAAGCAAACCTATTTCTCTCTAAACATGTTTCAATTCAATAATGAATACTATGAAGTGTAAAATACCCTACCTCGGTCCAACGCTTGTTTGAGGCAGTTTTATCCCAACAGCTTCAAGCAGTTCGTGTTCAATAACCTGCATACACAAACAAGCACACATCAAAGCATACCTACGTATAAAAAAACATGTTCATTATGAAGATCAAGGAGCTCATAAAACAAACCATTAGAGACAGTTCATTGAGAAAAATAACTTTGATTGTATTAACTTAATGAATAAAAGAAATTTACAACCTTTGCCTTGATGTTGCACAAGTCCTTTCTAGGGTCCAACAGGGGTCTCCTCTACTTTGAAAAGCCTCACTCACTTCCCAAATGACATGAAAGGTATGTGAACTCTCCTCTCACAAGCTCAAAAAGGAAGCCTAGTTTTTAGCAGCATTTACCCTCAAGAATCTTTAGCATTCAACCTCCTTTACAACGAGCCCAATGCATGAATTTATAGTGAAAATGGAGGAAGTTGCAGGTCCACCATTGAAGGGATAAGTTCCTCCTTCAATGGGATAGGCACCTCATATCATGGAGTTAGCTCCCTTAGTTATGGAATGGATGAACCAAGGTGGAGCGGAATTTCCAGCGTAATATTCCTTCTAGAAGTGACCCAAGATAAGTTTTTAAGAATGAACTCACGCCTTTTTAACTTTTACAGGGGTTCACACCCATCACTAAATATACAGAGCGGTCAGGTTCGCAGGAGACATGACCATTAGGTGCGGCACCGTAGACAATACTAGGAGAAAGTGCGAAACCAGGGTTTGAGACATTTTTAAGGTCTTTCTCCAATTTTCAAGGCTTGACATGAAGAGTTGAGGTTTAAGACTTGCAAAAGAGGGATGTATGAGTATTGATGGACTCACACGATCTGTAGAAAGTCACGGTGACAATTTTTTGTGTAACAGATTGCCCCCTAAAGTGCGAAGTCTGTAGTAGATGAGGATGGTTTTTTGATCATCTAAGAAGAGTGAAGACTTATCATTTCAGGATCTTCCTGTGGATACCCCGGTCGAACCTGTAAAAACATTCAATGCAAAATATATATATGTGAACATATCATCGCTGAGGTAGGCATTCCCATACTCAGATCAAAACTGACTAAGAACAATTTAAAAACTGCTCTGTTACAGGAATGATTTTTTATTACATGACAAGTAGGAACACATGGACACAATATGGACACAACCATCTGTTTATGAATAGTTCACTATAGAATGATAACAAAATTACTTGCAGCCTGGATGGTAGAAACTAGATCCAGGGTCTTCATTTCTACTTCCCGAACCAGTACGATTGTACCCATGTGAATGGATGTGTCGAAGTCGAACATGGGAGAAACCACTTGATTAGCAGTCAATGATGTAAACTGTTAACAAGTGCGAGAAGAACCACTAGTAATGTCAATGGCCCTCAAAGTACCCAGTACAATCCATGAGATGTGAATGAATGAGCCGATGTCAAACATGTCATGGAATCCGTTGATCGAAGGTCAATGATGCAACCTGTCGTCAAAGGCGAGAAAACTGCCATTGAAGCATGCAGATTCCAAGGTACTGATGATTTCTAAATCATCTTTCTAGATAATGAGTTGGAGTCGATAGAAAGCAAACCGTCATGGGCAAGCCCATAACAAGAAATCATAGATCAAGTCTGAAGAAATAAAACTAACAAGAACTTAACTTAGGGATGGTCAATGATGGATGAAAAATATTTTGCAGGTGAATGGTTTATTTGCACAGACCTCTTGAACACGTAACGACACAGCAGATGGCTTGGTGATAGTTGATCCAAAGTTAATACCCAGAAACCGGTTGAATACTTTCAAAGTGGTTTGATTAATTGTTAGGTAAAGGATTTCCCAACCCAGGTGGATAAAAGTGTCGTGTTCAAGAGCGATGGAAAGTTTTTTCAAACATAGAGTACAACAAACGGGTTCATTTTTCTCATTTTCCCCCACCATTTCTAGCAAGTACCTCTTTATTTTTGACAAGCTTGAGGAGGATAAAATTTGCTTGGTTATAAGCTCATCCTTCGGATGAGTCCAACTTAGTTTAGATTCGAATCCTAAGAAGGAGTAGTCCGTTCCTGTTTGTAATTGAACAGGTCCTTTACTGTGAAATTTTAATGAGTCCAGTATAGGAGAAACTCGGTGTTTTTCAATTTTAGGGAGTCAGAAGAAAAACTTAAGAAAACCCCATGGTTGTCCTTTTTCGTAAATTTGTGTCTCCCAAGCTTGAAAAAGTATAAAATAATACTTGAGAGAACCGCTTGATCATTACAACCAAGGAGTACTTTTCATGTTTAGTGCCTTCAATCTAAAAAAGTAAAAAAGTGACTGAAAACACATCATTTTATTACCAATATCGAACTTGAAACGACAAAAGTCCGACAATCTTTTCATGTTTGTACGGTCGGAAAAGAGCTGTAAAAGACCGTCTTTGTAATTCCGTTTTAACGAGTATATAAAGAAACACTTGGCAATCTTTTCATTTTTTACGAGTTCGAAAATAGCTTAAGAGGACTCCTATGTGTTTTTTTTTGTCGAAAATGATCAATTTCACCTGAAACCCCAATATTCTGCACAAAAACTGCAAAAATTACTGATATCTGTTTAAAAAATAATAAAAATGCACCAAAATGATATTTTCAAAGTAAAAAATAAATAAATTTTAATTTATTTATTCAAAAAATCTTATAAAAAAGGATTTTACAAGTTCATTTTTACCGTTTACCTTTGGAGTAAAAAGTAAGAGCTTTTGGTAAAAAACTTCCCATGGAGATTGTGCAAAATCCGACCGCTGGAATTCAGAACCGTCTTCTCCAGGTAATCCACAATGTCCTTGACTTGCATTTCATCCGTTTCAAATTTCGTTTTAGGGTTTAGATTTTGATTTTTGGAGGAAATTTAGGGCAAAAAATCGCCCGCGGTGGTTGTGCAGGGGCGCCATGTGGCCCCTGCGCACCCCGACTTTTCTATACACAGAGAAAATTCAGGGTGCCGCCCGCACCTACGCACTGTCTCTAAAAGGCGGAGTGCGAACCCTGTGGAATGCGGATTTTCAATCCTAGGTTTTCCATTTTTGACCCATAGAAGTTTAGAATGAAATTTATAATCCACCTATTTTGCATTGTAGGTACAAAATATGCTTGTTTGGTGGGAAAGAGAGCATGAGGATGTTGATTAGGCT
Organism: Pinus taeda; assembly: GCA_000404065.3. Lineage (NCBI taxonomy): Eukaryota > Viridiplantae > Streptophyta > Pinopsida > Pinales > Pinaceae > Pinus > Pinus taeda. The sequence continues at coordinate 218,995 of APFE031561861.1, read as the reverse complement.
GCATTGCTCCATCCACCTTCATTACAGGCATTGAGAGCATGTGGGCTTTTCAAATTTTGGACCATACCTGGCATGAGGGCACAGGTAGACTTTTTGTAGTGGATGGTTAACGGATGGAGCATTCAAGTCCAATGCTTCATTATTGGTGGAAACCGGCTCGAAATTGAGTCAGATGACGTATGTTTTTTGACTGGCTTTCCCAAGAGAGGCGAGCAATTATCTCTTTTCGGATCTAGGCCAGGTGGCCAATCTGTCGCTAGTCTCCAACTAGAGTTTTGTAATAGCCAGGATCCAGACAAACGGATACATGTGAAAACCATCTCCCGTCCTGAACTAAAGGTTATTGCTTTTACTGTTACTAGACTCTGCGAGAGCACAACACTGCATCTAGCTACAGGCTCCCAGATGTGCATGGCAGTGGACTACTTTCGAGGCACCATTTTCAACCAGTGCGAAGCAAGGCAGCTAAAGAACTTTGGTTATGGTTACTTAGTTGTCAACTTTGACCTAGAGAGGGTACCGATGCTGGTTCCACAACAGCTCACAGGTGAGGCTGGACTTCTCCGAGATCCTCGGTTATGCGATGGGTCGTAGTTATGGCCTGTCATCCAGATGAGGGTTCTGAGATCGTTCGATTCACCCCAGAGTACTTCCGTTGGTTAGAGAACCAACTTTTTATTATTCAGGATTTTCCATACGTTGGGATGGATTATCGCGGCGATCCCAACATGACTCTTCAACATTTTAATTTTATATGTATGTTTTTGTATTTTTAACAATCGTCCAAAAACTAATAGTAAAAATTTTTAAATGCAGATGTGGGTCCATGATGACCAGCCACTCTCCAGCCCTATGATCGGAGATAACTAGCGGCCGTGGCACCAGCCCCACAGGACCAGACAACAGAGACTTTGGCTGAGTTGGAGAGCCATCTAGAGCGCTTGACTGCAGACATTCCAGAGACTAGCATAGATGACATTCCATTTCGGCTTCAACGTTATGTGATTGGGGTCCCAGGACCTTTTAGGAGGTTCCTTTGTAGGGTGGCCCAAGCAGTAGTGTCCTATCGGGATCATCACCAGTGATGGGATGATCGCTTTGTAGACCCATTTTTGATATGACTTTTGATACTATTATTTTTACCAATCATAAGGTGTTTTTCAACCTATGATTGAGGATGATGTATATTTTGACACACTCTTATGCTATGCTATGCTATTACTATGGTTATCTTGCAAAACATGTTTATGAGATGCTTTTAAATTTACTGTTTGATTCAATGCAAATGTCTATTTTAACATTCGAGAAGCAATTGCATCTGCTAATGTATTTAAATATCTTGGAATGTGTTGATATGCTATGTAATCAAATTCTCGTTCCAAGAGACGGACTCTAAAAAATAATCGTAATAATACTGGATTTCTAATGGCATAAACGCGATTAAGCTGTAATACAACGAGCTCCGAATCTAAATTAACAATCAAACTTTGAATCCCAAATGAGATGGATTCAAATAATAATTCAATCACTGCACTGTATTCTGCAATAATGTTTGTTGTCTGACCGAGACTTACCCCATTCATAGATACTAACTCATCAGAGGGTGAATAGATAACCCAAGCTGCGGAAGAGATGTTCCGTGTACTACGACAAGCGCCATCAGCGAAACCAATGTATGTTTGGAGAGGCGTCGACATCTGCAATATCAAGAGCAAAATCAAGAGCAAAATCAAGATAAGAAGGACTAATAATGAAAAACACTCACTAAAGTAAAGCACTCAATCTTAATCTACGAACACACCAACGTAGAAAAAACTAATCTAATGAAATCTCCACGCTATCCGTTTAAGCATAATATTGCTTTAGATAAAGCCCATTCCTAGGTTTACTTAAAGAGACACCGTCAAAATCTTCCAGCTCATAGGCCCCTTTTGCTAGCTTCCACTTGACAATATACGGACCATGCCACATGGGTACAAATTTTCCAGCCCATAGCTTATCGTTTGCTTGATCGTACAGTAAAACTAGATTGCCTTCCGAAAAATTGTGGGGTGTAACATTTAGATCATACTGAGCTTTGATGCATTTCACATGAGTTTCGACAGCTAATGCAGCATTGCATTGATTCTCATCTAATTGAGCTAAATATAATAAACATTTTTCCTCTTCGGAATTTGCTGGTAATAATTGCACAACAATTTGTAATGACGGGATTTCACATTCAATGGGCAATATTGCCTCTAAACCGTAAACCAGTTGAAAGGGAATAAAACTTGTTGATGTTTTGACTGAGGTTCGGTACGCCCAAAGCACTGAGAATAACATGTTGCGCCAATTCGACCGATGAATCCCAATGATTCGTTGGATCATGGTGACTAGAACTTTGTTGACTGCTTCAACCAGACCATTTGCCTGTGGGTAATATGGAGTGGAACTATCGTGACGCAGGCCAAGCTGATCTGTAAGTTCGGTCATCATGAGGTTTCGAAAATGACTCCCATGGTTAGTGATAATCACTTGGGGGACACCAAACCTAGCAATTATATGATTGAAAATGAAAATTGAAGCAATTTTTCCATCTACCGAAAATGTAGGCATCGCCTCGACCCACTTGGTAAAATAATCTACCGCAAGGATGATGTACGCATGCCCCCCGACCGAGTGAGGGTTACATGTAATGAAATCAATACCCCATTTTGCGAAAGGACCAATGACAATGATAGGATGGAGAGGAGCAGGAGGAGCGCACATCTTTCGATAAAAAATTTGGCAGTTGTGACATTTTTGGATAGCAGTAATACAATCTTTAAACAAGGATGGCCAGAAATAGCCAACGCACAAAATCGTTTGGGTTGTGGCATACCCAGACATATGACCGCCACATGCTCCAGAGTGGCAATCATTAAGAACCTTCTCAACCTCATCATGAGTAAGGCAACACGGAAGATGGAATCCACCCCACGACGATAAAGTGTATCTCCAATAATAGTGTAAGGTTGGGATTGGAATCGTATTTTCCGGCGTTGAGATCGTGAAGTATCGGGCCGAAAAGATTGGGTTTGGAGATAGACAACGTTATCTCTGTACCATGGATCAATGGTGCTGATAAGGAACAAGGATTCATCCGTAAGGGATTCTTCCGCCACATGTTCGGTATCGGCACGAGGGAAATCACACATTAGTTCCGCAAAAACCAAAGAATTCTTTGACTTGGCCTTCTCAAATTCCAAGTCAAATTCTTGCAGGATGACAATCCATTTGGAATACTTTCCCCCAGCAATTGTGTAGTCAAAATGTATTGCATGGGGTTATAGTTAGAAATGACAGTGGTTTTGCGTAACAAAATGTAGTGGCGAAAATGCTGAACAACTTGGACTGCAGCTAAGGCCGGTTTCTCCACATGTGAATATTTTAACTCAGTTGGATTTAGAGTCCGACTAAGATAATATATCACATGTTCACTTTCGAATTCATCCTGTTGAACTAAAACCATCCCAATTGTGGAATGGGAAGCAGCGAGGTACAAGAAGTAGTCTTGGTTGTAATTGGGAGGATGCAATAATGGCGCATGGGTCAACGCATGTTTTATAGCATCGCCAAGAGAGTCCACCTTGGATTTGAATGGAACGACCCAAGGATCGTCAAGAACAATGGATTCTGACGAAATCATATGAATGGTTGTGAAAGGAGACTATACATTGGGAGGAGGAAAGGAAAAAGTTTCGAGTAAACCCGAATCTTTAACTAATCCTACTCCAACATCCTTATAAGGGATAGCGGTTTTTCCAACATGTTGAATACTCTCAGCAGAGGATGGGTTAGACGAGAAATAAGTTAACTAATCTATTGTTACAATCTTTCTGTTATGTGGGAACTTAATAAGCTGAAATACTGAGGAAACAACACAGTCATGGCGTAAGACCAGCTACGACCCAAAAGAAGGTTGTAATCTAGAGGGGCATCAACTACCTCTACATCTAGATTAATGGTTTTTCCTTCAACCCCTATAGGAAAATCCTATAGAATGCCATAAGGATGAAACCCTTGGCCATCAAAGGCCTTTAGAATTGTCAGGGATTGATTAAGCGTAGGAGAACCAAGGGTTTTCCAACACTGTATCAACATAATACACATGGTAGCTCCCTCATCAATCATAGTCCTAAAACAAGGTCTGTTTTTGACTAACACTGGAATCTGGAAAGCCATTTGATGAGGAAGGCAAGGTGTACTATTTTCTAAATCGAAGACTATGAGGTTGGAGTCCTGAAGATCAACAACTCCTATAGCCGACAGTAGCGTTTTCCGTTGTGCTGGACATGATTGCAGCACTTCCAAAGCCGACATTGCTGAAGGTGAAACAACTAAATCTTCAACAATGTTATAATTCTGAGCAGCGCTCGCATGAGGATTGAAAGTTGACTTTCGAAGTATACCCTTCGTGGGCGGTTTGATTACTAAGTCGGGATTAGGTTTCTCGATCTGTAGTGGATTGGAACCAGACGGAGCTGAGGTTGATGGATTGGAATTGGAAGATTCGGCTTCCTTTCCACCAAAAGGACTTTTACTCCCATAATCTTGCGATCGTGTTGCAATCCTTACATGTGACATCATCATTATGGGTTCTTTCGAGGCATTAGAGGAAGAGCCTATCATTTTACTGTCTTGATTTGGAAAAGGATCCTTCAAAATAGCGGGTATTTATGAACCTTTGATGATTTTTGCAACCTCAGCACGATGCGGGCAATCCCTTGTAAAGTGCTCCTCATCACAAACGAGACAAGGATATCAAGGTTTTCGTTTCTCATCATTAGATTCAGTTTTCTTGGATTTCGCCTTTGAGTTTTGCTTGTTCTTCTTCTTACCTTTCCTTTTGCTGTTGGATTTTGATTTGGTCGTGGATGATTCCATGACATGAACATCGACAGAAATTTCAGGGGAAGACTCTCCTTTAGGGGAATCTGGTAAAGTTATTATGGGAGAAGAATTCTTGGAGGATTTCTTCTTACTTTTGTTATTAACAATACCAATCATACCATCAGCGGCATGAGACCCTGAGGGAGGAGCAGCTATTTGATTTTGTTGCGGAAGGTCGGGGATTTTCTCATGCAACGTGCCTGACTGAGTATAAACTAAGTCAAGGTACTGAGCTTGAGCAATTACTTGTTCTTCTGTAACTACCCCTGCCTTAGTGACGACATCTTCAATTATCTTGGGTAATAATGATTTCACAAACCATTCTGCCAAAATTTGGTCCGGAATAAAAACTTTCACTAAATGACGGCGATGCCGCCATTCATGAATATGATCTAAAATATAAGTAGACATCGACTGCTTTAACAAAGTTAATAATTCTGTGCCATTGTCATACCAGAGTGGCAGCTAAAAATGCGTAAGGAAGGAAGTAGCTAACTAACTAAAATTATAAAAGGAGCCTCGTGGAAACTCAATGTACCACTTGGCTGTGAGGCCAATCAAAGTGCGTTGAAAAAGACGAAGACGAAAGGAATCATCTATAATGGAATTTGATGCACACCAGAGATGGTAAGTCATCACATGATTAGACGGATGTTCTCCTGGCTTCCCCTCAAACTTAGGTATATCACTGGGCAACTTATTCGGCATTGGTGGCCAAAATGGAAGATAATTTATTGGATCATTCATAAGGCACGAAAAATCAGGCAAATCTAAAGTTGCTATGAACAGTAATTGACAGTTTGGATCCCAAAAAATTGGGGTCATAAGACCAGCCCCAGGAGGAGGATATCCAGGATAGCTTGGTATTGGATTCGCATTTGGGATATTATATCCTCCTGGAAAACCATCATTAACTGGACCGTACTGGGGTTGTTGAGGTTGTTGATATGTATACCTAGGGTACGGTTGATACTGATAAGCCGAGTTCTGCACAGCGGGCTCGTATTGGTACTGCCCTTGGTACGGTTGATAAATAAATTGTGGTTGACTTGTAATAACCGTACAAGGCCCAGGTTGTCCTGCAGGCATAGAAACCAGAGTCTGGATTGTAGGTCCAGACTAGGGTAAAGAGGCTTGAGGATTTGATATAGGAACAGTAGAAATTGGAGCTACCGATACTCCAGAAATAGGTGGGGTGGATTGAACAGAAGTCGCAACAGTTGTAGCAGACGTTTGGGACGAAGTTCGTGGCGAACTAGGCCCAGGCTGTGGAACTACCCCAGGTGTAGCAGCTTGAGTAGTAGGCTAGACAGGTTACTGGGGTGAACCAGAAACCAAATACTGTCCAGATTGAGATGACAACTATGCACTGGGTTGCTGAGTCTATGGATCCCGCACCACGTTCATTCTGGGGTATGGACCCATAACAGGTTGAACATATTGAGGACCAAAACGAGGTTGAGTGTAAGATTGATAATTATATGGTACATTTTCGGGTCCTTGAAAAAATGATTGACCTGAAGGTGGTTGAAAACCTTGAGGTTGATATTGACCCTGAGGTTGATACTGACCTTGGGGTTGGTACTGACCTTGCGGTTGGTACTAACCTTGGGGCTGGTATTGACCTTGAGGTGTATATTGATACTGGGGTTGGCCTTGAGGTACATATTGATACTGGGGTTGACCTTGAGGAACATACTATCCCGAAGGAACATACTGTCCTTGAGGTTTCCCCCCAGGCGGTAATGGACTGCCTTGGGGTTGCCCCCCAGGCAGTATTGGAGTACCTTGCGGCTGCCCCCCAGACAGTATTGAACTACCTTGAGGTTGTGGATTAGGAGTAGTACCAGACATCATAAGAATTTCTTCAACACTTAATGGCTTAGTTCCGTTATGACCAGGAGATACAGAATAATCGATTGGTCGAGGAGAAGCTCCTGAAAACGTACCAGATACAGACTGATACCCAGGAGGAACAGAATGACCGCCATGTAAAAAAGTTTCTGGCGTCTGAGTAAACAAGGATGACTGTCTCGACATATTCAAGGGAGGATAATAACCTCTGGGTGTTGGATGAAAAGGAAATCGAAGTGGTGAAGATGCGAGACCTAGATTTTCTAAGAAATTGGTCAACGAAATATACCAAGCATCACCTCTAATGGGACTGAAGAAAATAGATTCACACTCCCTGAGTTCAATAGTCGGTTGGTTTTCAGGGATGCTTATACCTTCGTCCGGACTTGAGCTTAGAATTTCTTCGATAGAAATGAGTCCAGAAGGAAGATTTTCGGTGATAATATTTTATACTCTGGGTGAATTAGGACCACTAGAAATAGGAGAAGCAAATCCTGAAGTTGGAGTAGCAACAATTTCAGTTTCAGGCTTAGAGATTTCAAGTTCTTCGACTACTGAACTAGTAGGAGTGATACTACCAGTAACAGAAAATGAAATCGGTTCAGAAATATGTTCTATTGCTTGCACTATATAATTAGGATGTACAATCAACGAAGACTCTCCGGCCTTCGGTGATCCAACCCTACTCTCACTAGGTGTGATAAGGGCTCGCAACCCTTCCAGCTGACTTGGTGTAAATTCAGGAGGCTGTCCCCGAAGTCGATGGGATTGTCTCAGTAATTCAGCCACGATTAATCTAATTACTTCACACGAAAACAAAGAAAAATCTCAAGAAAAACACCTAAAGTCTCTAAAGAACCAAACAATTTGAAGCACAAGCCTAACAAATCTAGGAGATCAAACCACACATAAACAATATCTTTCTGGATTGAAAACAATAGTTGGCGATGAAATCCAACGTCGCAGAGTCCAATACAGAAATGGCAGTTGGAACATTTACCCCGACAACTTGCTTAATGAAACAGACTAACACAATTTTCTCCACTATAACCGTCTCGAGTGAAAATAACCCCCCAGAGAGTCCAAGTGAGTCTAGTCGACGTCTGCTCCAGGTACAGTGGGATCATCCCTCCACCGTCACCTAGGAAAGAATCCTAAAGATTATGGTCACTAAGGTCACCAATGGAAACAAATATACCTGGGGGAACAGTCTACGATCCGATACGCACGTAAGGGCAGAGTAACAAGCTTAATCCCCTTGAAGGCTCCTTGACATAATCCAAGGTTTACCAACAAGTGACCCCAGGCTCCTCGACAATGGTTAATCTGAGGTTTACCATTTGTAATACGTGAAAATCTTCTATCGTTCCCAATGAGGAAGGATTGATTCCCACACTGGTTCGGATATGATCTCGTGCTTCTCCTTTAAGAGGAGCTTTCCAGAGCATAGATGTAAGAATTGGATTTTCTTCTTACCGCAAGATTGACTACTTGTTTGTTTAAACTATATTGGAGAGTTAATTACTCCCTACTCCAAGATACTAGCCTAAGCTATGTTGGTGAAAAGAGTCCTAGAAAAGAAAATGATTGCTAGATTAATTTTAATTAAGCGTTAATTTTATTGTTTGTTCTTTAAGTCAATGGGTGCGGAGATGAAACTTTGTGGTATGAAGACTCGACTCCAAAACACAAAAAATGCACCTAAGATGATAACAATTCTTTTTCCTTTTCAATGAATATCTAGCTAAGGAAGAGTTGAAAATGCAATGCTTGGCAAATCAAATCTTTCTCTTAACCCACAATTAAAAGGAATAATTTTGTATTTTCCAAAGAAATTTTCAAAATGAGGCTACTAATGAAACTTCAAAAAAGAAAATCCCTTTGCTTTTCAACAATCAACAACTACAAGAATAAGAAATTCTCTTAAGAGAGCTTTTAAGATTTCTAGAAAAACTCTAAAAGACTATTGAAAATGAATTTTCAACAAGCTTGTATAACTTCTATGAAAAACTCAAAGCTATGATTGAATTTTGAGATCTAAATGAAAAATGGATTGAAAAGACACTTGAAATGTTTTTGAGGATGTTCAACTTAGTGTTTCAGCTAACTAAGGATCAATTTGTTTAGCTCAACACACCAATCAAAAACATCCAATTATATTTTAATAGAAGAAAAAATGAAATTCAAAACTTTTAATCAAGTTCAATCAAAGTTTTGCCAAAGAGACAAATGGGATCTAAGTCTCTTGACGAATAGATTCTATAAGCCAGTCAAACTCAGCAAGAAAACCAGAGAGACCAGGGTGATTTAAGGCTCTAAGGCTTCGGATCTCTGAGCTACTATAAAGACCAAGCAAAAACCAATCCAATCAATCAAAACTTCTTTGAAAATCATCCCAAACACAAATTCCAATGAAAACTAACTCAAAAGGAACTTTTGTCAAGACAAATGCAGGTATGGGCATACACTAATAGCTATGGATAAGAACTAAACCTAATTGGGTAGATGGATTTTAGGTTTTTCAAATTTTTGACAGGGATTCACAGGCATCCAGTAAAACTAGGTGCGGTGCTGCTCTGTGTTACACTGTAATAATGCGGATAGGTCCGCACTGTAACAAACTCAGAGGATGCGGTCCTCTTTCAAAATTTCAAAAAATAAAAAATCAACCAGGATCTAACCAGTACCCAAACTCACACCAATCAAGGCAAAATCAGAAACAAAAACTCAAGTTTTTCAAGTCAAAGCAAAGACAACACAAAATCCAAACCAAATCATTCCCCAATGGAGTCGCCAATTTGTTGGCCGGATAAATCGTTCTTGCGGACAAGATCGATCTCCCTAGTATCTAATGATATCTAGCAACAAAGAGAACAAGAAAACCTATTTCTATCTAAACATGTTTCAATTCAATAATGAATACTATGAAGTGTAAAAGACCCTACCTTGGTCCAATGCTTGTTTGAGGCAGTTTTATCCCAACAACTTCAAGCAGTTCCCGTTCAATAACCTACATACACAAACAAGCACACATCAAAGCATACCTGCATATAACAAAACATGTTCACTATGAAGATCAAGGAGCTCATAAAACAAACCATTAGAGACAGTTCATTGAGAAAAATAAACTTGATTGTATTAACTTAATGAATAAAAGAACTTTACAACCTTTGCCTTGATGTTGCACAAGTCCTTTCCAAGGTCCAGTAGGGGTCTCCTCTACTTTGACAAGCCTCACTCACTTCCCAAATGACATGAAAGGTATGTGATCTCTCCTCTCACAAGCTCAAAAAGGAAGCCTAGTTTTCAGCAGCATTTACTCTCAAGAATCTTCAGCTTTCAACCTCCTCTACAACCAACCCAATGCATGAATTTATAGTGCAAATGGAGGAAGTTGCAGGTCCACCATTGAAGGGATAAGTTCCTCCTTCAATGAGATAGGCACCTCATATCATGGAGTTAGTTCCCTTAGTTATGGAATGGATGAACCAAGGTGGAGCAGACTTGCCTGCGTAATATTCCTTCTAGAAGTGTCTAGAAGTGACCCAAGATAAGTTTTTAAGAATGAACTCACGCCTTTTTAACTTTTACAGGGGTTCACACCCATCACTAAATATACAGAGCGGTCAGGTTCGTAGGAGACATGACCATTAGGTGCGGCACCGCAGGCAATACTAGGAGAAAGTGCGAAACCAGGGTTTGAGAGATTTTTAAGGTCTTTCTCCCATTTTCAAGGCTTGACATGAAGAGCTGAGGTTTAAGACTTGCAAAAGAGGGATGTATGAGTATTGATGGACTCACACGAACTGTAGAAAGTCATGGTGACAAATTTTTTTGTAACAGGGTGGTTATGGAGGTTGCTATTGGAAGGCTTGTGGCACATTGGGAGGGCCACATATGTGCCTTAACATGCTCTTGTACTTAGTCTTCTTCCTATTTTTGGGAGATTATTCTTGTAAGGTGAACTTGCAAAGGGTCCCTTCTTGCCATTTTTATATATTCTAGGAGGGCACACTCGTGGAGACATTTCTTACTATTCTTGGACACACACACACACAATCTCATGGAGTTTTGGCATGGTAAAAACACTAATTCACCCTCATCTCCTTGGATTTGCTTTGGGGAGATGAACCACTTTATATTTTAGTATTTTGAGCATTTATCTTCTCATGGAGTGCTTTATTTACTTGGCATATTGCACATTTATCTATGTAGTTAGCCCATCGGGACAGGGCAAATGGTGGATGTATATCATGCACTAGAAGGCATTTGCCAACCAATATAGGGGCCCAACGAGGTTCAAAACTTGGTTTACATGTCTAGCGAGGCTTAAGAGTATAATGGAAATTCCATTGACTTGTTCCCATGTCTCCTCGGTGACAGGTGACAAGTTTATCAACTTTCCTGATAAAAAAATCTATGGTGTTGATTACCTTGGAATTCAGAGATGCATAGTGGTTGGATGCATGCATAGTTTTAGAGGGTGCATTCTATGTGGATACATGTATTTGACTTGGTTTGATGCCTATATGTGGTGGTGCATCCCCTTAAAGAGCATTATTTGGGGAATATTACTACTATTTTTGGATGGGAGCTAATTGTGAGAAAGGGCTAGTTTCCACATGTTGTAATGTGGTCCACCACAAATTTAGGAGGGATCTAATTACTCCATCACTATAATATTTTTTTGACTTGTCATGGAGTTAGTTAAAATATAAAATTTTGTTGTATAAGAGAAGATATTCACTTTATAAGGTGATATCCCTCACATTATAATGGTGGAGAATTTGTGGATGAAGGAGGTCTCCCCTTGGGCTACATTTTATTTGAATTTTTCAATCTTAACATAAGATTGGAGGTATCATTCTATCATATGAGAGGATTAATTTTTGCATGCATTTAATGTTGTTGGATAGTTGTAGGAATCTCTTGCAAACAATATGTTGTGAAGGCTTTATAATGGGGAATTTATCATTTGGATGGGAGTATTGTATGGGGATTCTCCTTCTCATTTTCTTTTTATTGTTATATATAATTTGCATATATTAATTCATTTTTTTGAATCATGGGAATCGGTAACTCGTCATAATGACCTAGGCTAGGCTTGATATTAAACCAACTAGATGCACTATAACCTAAGAGTATATTCAACAACCCAAAATTCATGTATGCCAATAACTTGTGACTTAGCAAGGGTTGAGGTGTCTCAAGGAACATTGGAGTGAACCACTATTTCATGGGCATCTACCCTTCTATCTTTATCACAAAGGGCCAAAGTCTTACTGGGGATTTGAAATTGGGTGGAGAAAGTGCAAAACCTACCCTTCCTACCATATTTTCAATCCACCTCGATGCTATCTATAATAATTCCTCACTATCAAAGGAGTTGTTATTGTAATTAATATATCATTGTAGGGCAACAGATCCTCCAACTTGTTTAAGAGTAGTACTAATAGGACTCTCCAAGACTCACTACCATAACTATTTTTGACATTATCAAGTTTGATTTTGGCATGTTATTTGCAAACCTCTCCTCCTAAACTATTCACCAAACAACCCTTTTTAGAGTGATATCCTTGACTCTATTTGCCCTAGATTTGGTAGACACTATTCTTGCGATTTTTATTCATCTTTCACTTGCCATACCACTCACTATTCCATTATGCTACTACTACCCATTTTGTTAAGGATCACTCTTCCAAATTCAACACGTGCCTCCACTCGACAACTTTAGTAATCTTATCATTAGAGATTTATTACTCAAGCTGGAAAAGATTTAAGTAGAAATGTGTGGAAGAACTTTTGTGGTCACTATAGGTAACGTTCCTAGTTGCACAAAACTAACCCCTTAATGCTTAGGATTTTACATTATAGAAGAGTGCTAGTTTGATGTAATAGACACAATCAACCTTCCTTAAGCAAACCTATACCCACATAGTCTATGTCTCCAACCAAAAACATATTATGCTCAACTAAAAATATGCATTATACACAAAATCACACATACAAAAACTTTTACTTTATATATTGGATATATCTATGCAAGAAATAGACACAATCAACCTTCCTTTAGCAAACATATACCCACATAGTCTATGTCTCCAACCAAAAACATATTATGCTCAACTAAAAATATGCATTATACACAAAATTACACATACAAAAACTTTTACTTTATATATTAGATATATCTATGAAAGAAGAGTCTATTTTTTTTTTAAAGCAATTATCATTAATATCCAATTCTATTTACAATTCCAATAATCTTTGTAAATTTTAAGTAAGTTTTTTTAAAAACCCAATAAAAAAATATACTTGAAAATATTAAAAACCTAAAACATTTAAACACTTATAGCCCGTAAGGGTTTGAGGCGATGTGTTTCTCGTGTATATCTTACCATAGACACCTATATACTACCTTCTTTAATTGCAACAGTTATAGCCTCACCTAGAGCACACCCATCTCATAGTTCTAGATTGGCTTTTCTGGCTGGTCGATGTAACTGCCCATTGCCTTGTTTTGTCTCTTCTTTCTGTGTCCTTTTTGTGTTGGTTTTCTGCCAATCATCTGTTTTTCAGTTGAGGTTTTATTCTAGGGTTTGGTATTTCAGTGTTACAAGTTTTAAACTGCAAAGATGCGTGATATCTTGCACAATCGGGGTGGGCAATGTGGCAACCAGATCGGTGCCAAGTTTTGGAAAGTTTTCTGTGATGACGACGGGATCGATCCCACCAGGAGATACTAGGGCACTTCTGATCTGCAGCTCGAAAGGGTTAATGTTTACTACAATGAGGCGAGCTGTGGTAGATTTGTGCCCCGTGCTGTGCTCATGGATTTTGAGCCTGAGACTATGGGATTATGGACAGCATGAGGACCGGGGCTTATGGCCAGGGCTTTAGGCCTGATAACTTCATTTTTGGCCAGTCTGGGGCTGGAAATAACTGGACCAGGGCCATTATACCGAAGGGGCGAGCTCATCGATTCCCCGTTGGATGTCATCTGGAAGGAGGTAGCTACAAGTCGTAAATACCCGTGCTGTTGTTTCATTAAAACTGTACATGTCATTACAGGCCGTGGACTGCCAAATGGGATCACAATGCATGACCATAGATCGCTTAATGTCCCTGGAAAATATTCTTCTACGAAAAAATTATTTACCACGTCTATCTATCAATATCACACGATGTCCTCCACACTGTCGCATTTTGTATAGTTGCCACATAAAAGCAGAAGAAATGTATGGTAGGAGGAGCATTTTTGCTTTGCCTCTTTACTTCTTTTTCAACTTATAATGTCAGGTCTAGCTTTTGCCCAATGTCCTCTCTGCGGGCGGAGGCCGCATGAATTTTGAATGGTTGTTTCAACTTTCAAACTTAATCTTCTTCTGTTGAGCACAATTATTTTCCTCTGCCCTCCTTCAATTTTGCAGACTTAATCAATGGATCTACGCTCTCCCGAGCCTCTTTATTCAAAGTCTGGATCTTATAATGCAGGTAAGGTTGCTTGGTTGGAAGGATGTGTATAACAAAGCCCTCACCGTTTCAGAACTGACACAACATATGTGTGAATACAACATATGTGTGATTACAAGAACATGATGTATGCTGCAGATCCACGTCACAACAGGTACCTTACTGCATCTGCCATGTTCAGAGGCAAGATGAGCACCAAAGAGGTGGATGAACAGATGATGAGGTGGATGAACAAATTCAGAACAAGAATTCCTCCTACTTTGTGGAGTTGATCCCCAATAATGTAAAATCTAGTGCATGTGATGTCCCACCAAAAGGCCTGTCCATGTCGTCCATGTTCATTGGGAACTCAACATCCATTCACGAGATGTTTAGGAGAGTGAGCGAGCAGTTCACTACCATATTTAGGAGGGAGGCCTTCTTACATTGGTACACTGGTGAAGGCATGGATGAGATGGAATTCACTGAAGCAGAGAGCAACATGAATGATTTGGTGTCTGAATGCATGAAATATCAGGATGTTGATGTTAGTGCAGAGGATGATGAATACTATGATGATGAAAAATAAACTTAAGAACACTAGGGTAAAAGCTTACATAATGCCATTGACAATCGGTAGTTGTTTCAATGCCTAATAGTTGTTTGTTTGTGGAATTCATTTGCATTTCTTATTATTTCATGGTATGCTTTGTTCTCATCGAAGGTTTTGGCATTGAATGCATAAACTTTGTATAAAACTCCTACCTTATGAATGCATAAACTTTATATACAACTCCTACATTATGTCCTTGGTTTTGTTGATCCTATTGAAATATCAAGAAGATGTAACTGTCTGTCAAACTTATATGCGAAATTCAATCATGCTTGGACACTCCTCTCTATTATATGTTATATAATTATGGTGTTGAATGGCTTTGTAAGACTATAATATGTTTCTGGGATTTGTAAACAGGAATACAACAATTCTCTGCAAATTCAAACTATTCAAACTACGGGAGTACGTGAGTACAATGCCCACTATAGGATTCAATATAGAGATTGTAATGTTTAAGAATCTGAGCTTCACTGTTTATGACGTAGGGGGCCAAGATAAAATCTGCTATCTATGGAGATAGTATATGGTCAAGGCCCAATTATATTTTAGAGTTTTTATCTATTATTACTGGAATTTGGCTCCTGATTTCTCTTTTAAGAAGTTTGTTTCTTTAAGCCATGTCTGTATATGTTGGATTCATTTAGTAAATTCATGATATAGCATTGTTGGATTCATTAGATAAATTTATGAGATGAGATTTTTTGTTTGGGGGATTTTATAGTGTGTATATGTTGGATTTGGATTCATTTGTAAAATCTATGACTTTTTATCGTTGGGATTCACTTGATAAATTTATGTTTGTTTGTGGACATGAAATTTAATAATAATATATACTCTATAGATATCACAATATATATTATTTCATCTCATATATTATATGATTGTTGTTTTATATATAGATGTTAAATTTTATAGATACATAAATATTTTTTTATGTAGATTGTAGATTTTTTTGTATTTAAGAGATATAAAGTTGACAGTCAAATTTTCTTATATTCTCAAAATGTTCAATTTTTTTAGAGTAATCTTGTTCATGATTCTTTTGTTATACAGGGTAATGTCATCTCAAGCTATGTGCAAATAAGCACTCAATATTGTCAAAATGTTCAAATTTTTTACAGTAATATTATTCGTGATTCTTTTGTTATACAGGGTAATGTTATCTCAATCTATGTGAAAATAAGCACTCAAGTATGAGAGAAGTTAGGTAAAAGGGTGTTTGCAAGAAACTCTGAATTAATTCATAGTCCATCTTTAGTGTTAGGCTATGATTTTATCTTGTGGCTTTGTTATTTTCATGTCAATATTGTTCTTACTTATGCATTCATAACGAGATTAGGATGTTTTTCATATCTGTTTTTGTTCTTGGCTGCGAGCTGGAGGTCATCTGACTGTGGATTCTATTTGAGCCAATGTTGATTGCCATCTCTTCTTTTTCTTTTATAGTAGAGTTTTTGTGGTGTATGCTAGAGTTTTTAAATTCACTGTTTTACTTCGACTTTTGATGTATTTTCGTGTATGTTTTATTAGTTTCACTGTATCTTATAACATTGACTTGAAATCAAAACCATAGTGTTGGACAAGATTTGGTAACTCCAAGGAGGTTTATTCTTGGTGTGATATGCTTGAGTTTGTCTTGTTTGATGGCATGATTTTGAATTATTATGAGTGGAAAGTGTCCGCATATGTTTGTTTAACAAGAAGATGATATATGTTGGGATGCATTTGTTGTGTTTCAATAGATTTCAGTTTGTCTCTACAAATCCAAAATCCAATACATTTTTTCGTTGCTGTATTAATTTTTGTTTTCTAAGTGGTTTGGGCCCTATGATGGTTGCATGCTTTGGCTCTAGAAAATGTGACCTTGGGGCATAAAAGTAGTAAGTGTGACTTATGAAAAGGTAAGGATTTATACTTGTTAAAGAGAAACTCCTTTCATGAGTTGTATTGTTGTTATTTTAGGTTTTTTTATTTCATGGATTTTATGTAAATTTCAGCTTGATATGTGTACTAAATTGTATGCTTTTGGAGACTAATATAATATTTTGTTTGTTGCGTAGTTTGAGTTTGGATTCTCAACATTGCCTTTGTGTCCAAGTTTTTATTCAATCATGGCTTTCATTCGTTCACTTCAAGCAGAAGATATGACAATGATATCTAATCCCAAAAAGGTAATGAACAATTGTTGTTTGATGATTTCAGGCCTCACAATATCAACTTTAAAATATTTCCAACATGTTGATTATGCCTTGAGTGTGTTGGATTTATCACATATATGTTGATTGTGCCTTGAGTGTGTTGGAAGAATGCATCAAGATGATTGATGATAGAATGGTTGTCTGTAATCTGGTGCAATAGCAATCATGGTTGAACCAACTCTTTCAACAACCCATACAACTAGTTAATCCCTTTCAACTCCAATAACACCTTCTTCCACCCATGGTACTTGTACAACCCATACAACTAGCTAATCCCTTTCAACCAGCTACAATGTATCCTAACTTAAGAAGGGCCTATGTGGGTAATGTTCCTGAACACATGCAACATGCTAGAATGACTAATTTTTCTCTCGTTATGGAGACATTGAAGAAGGCCCTGATGGTCGATAGACACGATGGTAAGTCGAAAGGATACCCCCTTATTATCTGGAAAAATAATTGAAGCAACAAATCGAACCCTTGAAGACGTTGTTAAATCAATAGATGGGCATCAACTTTTTTGTAATTTGAAAGGCAAAAGCAAAAAGTCCATTCAACCCACCACTTACTGGTAATCGGAATATTGTGAACCCAACATCAATACCAGTTACCAGTCTAAATCCATCTATGGATTAAGTGATGCAGCGTTGCGAAGTTTGTTTATAGACCTTGTTGCAATAAACCTCCCTTATTCATTAACTCTTCAACACTGCTAGACTTGGGTTGCCAACTTCTTCTCCAAGGAACAACTTCTGGTTAGGCATCAATAGGTGCAGGGAATTACGGTCTTGGTCCATATGGATTCTCCGGATATGGAAGTCACTCATATAGTAGTTTTGGAGGTGTAACATCTCACTATGGGATTCATTCAAGTTCATCCATTTCCCAAATTGCTCCATATGATGGAGCAAGTTGTTTCCCCCTTACATTTCATTAAAGTAAACTCCCAGGGACATCTCCATCATCGAGATTTCTAACTAGCATGTGGTCTTACTACACATCTTAGGTTTGTGCTCATTCTTATTATTCTTCTCCCATTTGTCTTAGTTCATTTTCAATTGTATTTATATATATTTGAAATGTTTGTTTTAATATTTTGTTTTCCACTATATGTCAAACACCACTTATGAATCTGGGAGCATTTTGCTTTGGATCTCTTTTATTATTTTTCTTCTAACTTCTTTCTCTAGCAATTGACGAGAATAAGTTTGGAGCAAGGTTGGCAAAATAATTTGTTTCTAGTCTTTTTGTCTTGTTTTTGGTTTATTGTCACTACTTTTTAAAAGGTACCCTTTTGAATAATCAAATACCTTGGCTTCTTGCTCTAGGGGATGTGATGAGAATAAACATAAGTCATTGTGGTAATTGAGGATACAAATCGGTATTAAGTATGGAGTTAAAGTTAGGTTGGCCAAATCATAGAGAAAATTTGTGTTATAATTATGGTGTACAATTACTATATGTGAGGGCAATTGTAGGCAAGATGTCATGGGCATAAAGGGCACTTGGTTTATAGGGTACATTTTAGCATGTGTTTCATATGCAAAATATGTTAACTTATTTTACTATTAAATTAACACTTGTTGTTAAGCTATGTGCAAACAAGCACTCCAGAAAATATTGAGTTGTATGAGAGCGGTTAGGTAAAATGGTGTTTGCAAGAAGTGGAGAGAATTCAGAATGAATTTGTAGTCCATCTTTAGTGTTAGGTTGTGATTTTATCTTATGGATTTGTTATATTCATTTCAATATTGTTCTTACTCATGCATTCATAACGAGATCATGATGTTTTGCATATCTATTTCTATTCTTTTCCACCAGTTATATCTCATCTCACCGTGGATTCTATTTGGGTCAATGTTGATTGCCATATTTTCTTTTTCTTTTATCATAGAGTTTTTGTGGTGTATGTTAGGGTTTTTAAATTGATTATTTTACTTCAACTTTTGATGTATTTTGATGTATGTTTTATTAGTTTGGTTGTATCTTATAACATTGACTTGAAATCAAAACCATAGTGTTGGACAAGATTTGGTAACTCCAAGGAGGTTTATTCTTCGTGTGACAAGATTGGAGTTTGTTTTGTTTGCTGGCATGATTTTGAATTATTATGAGTGGAAAGCGTCCTAAAAGAACATGATTGTTTAACAAAAAGAGGATATATGTTGGGATGCATTTGCTGTGCTTCAACATATTTCAGTTTGTCTTTGCATATCCAAAATCCAATACATATTTTCACTGCTTGATTTTTTTATTTCTTGTTTGCTAAGTGGTTTGGGCATTGAGATGACTACATGCTTTGGCTCAAGAAAATGTGACACTAGGGTATAAAAGTAGTAAGTGTGACTCAAGAAAAGGAAATGATTCATATTTGTTAAAGAAAAACTCCTTTCGTGAGTTGTATGTTGTTATTTTAGGTTTTGTTATTTCATGGAATTTATATAGATTTTAGCTTGATATGTGTACTAAGTTGTATGCTTTTGGAGACTAACATAATGTTGTGTTTGTTACGCAATTTGAGTTTGGCTTCTCAACATTGCCTCTGTTTCCATTTTTTTGTTCAATCATGGCTTTTATTCGTCCATTTCAAGTAGAAAATATGACAATTATATCTAAGCCCGAAAAGGTAAAGAATAATTGTTGTTAGATGATTTCATGCCTCACAATATCAACTTTAAAATATTTCCAATATTTAGTGGTAGTCATTATGTATTTCTTCTCACTGCAGTCACATACTTCCCCCCCTGTAGTTCTGAAAGTTGAGGAAAATTCAAGGGCTGCATCATTATCATCATAATATCTTCTTAAAATACCCCAACCATTGACTTCTTTGAAAAACATTTACAACCCTAATATTTTGATAAAATCTAGCAGCTTTTGTGGGCTCTCTTCCATTAAACCCTACTCCCATTCCATAGAAGAACACATAGAAGGTTGTTTTTGGAAAGAAAGGGGGTTATCCTATTGTTTTATATTTGTTTTTTCTTGCCTTATAAACTTGATTTTAGTATCTTGTAGTTTTGTTTATGGAAATCCTTATAGGAAGAGTTTTAAATTTTGAACAATCAACATATGCATTCTAGCAACAATTGTAGTAGAAGAAACCTAAAAAAATTCAAAGAAGAGGGAAAACAAAACGAAATGAATTTCCATTGTTGTGCTTTTATTCTATTGAACTTATTGTACTTCTTATCTGGAGTTTCTTATAGATCATTTCAATCTTATAGTCATTCATGTAACTAATTCCGTAGAAATAATTATTCTTCTTGTAGAAAATTGACAAGTAAAATGGCATGTAAGCATGGTTGAGAAAAAAGGGTGGTGAAAATGAAATGGTTCAACACCGAGAATATAATCATGACCTTTAGTAATGCATTGTCTTTAGTTATCCTTTCACTTTACTTAATGAACTCTTTGGTTAAACTCTATTTTTTCTCGTTTATCCTTGATTAGTGATGTGACACTGTGTCATCTTTTGGATGAATATCGTTGATTGTCTCACATGACTATGGTATCTCTACCAATTATGACAATATTTATATAATTTCTTCATGTCACTTCTTATGCGTAAGACATGAGCCCCATAGTGAATAATGATGTGATTTATACTATGTACAATGTTGCATTTAATATATTGAAGCTGCTACATCGCTACCTATAGGGATTCCTATGGAGGTACAGGGTACCATGCAAAAGTTGAGATACTCCAAATTTTCATTTTTTGTTCAGTATAAGTCATGCCTCTAGGATATTCTTTTTAAAATTGGAAGGCTTGGATATGAAAATTTCAATTACTTGTAGCTTTTCCTCAATCCTATAGCCTCCCTATAGAACTAAATATAATTTGCAAAATTATCTTGTTGGTGAACAATTAGATGGAATTTTTTTTTGAGTGGATAGGGTTTAATGAAAAGTTATTAAAAATGAACAAGGATGAATATGGAATGGAAATAAAATAGAATGAGATGGAAGTGAAAATGAAAACTAGTAATGATGAGACAGATATGGTAATGTATGGAATGGAATAGTTTTGCTACAGAGTGAAAATAAGTGATTTGATGTCCTTGCAATGTTTTTTTTTAAATTTATATCCTTGTACTTTATACTAATGTGATTTATGCTTCTCTATTTCAAGTTTTTCCTATGGTAGGCTCTTCAATTACTTATAATTTCTTAACAGATAAATTATAAACTATGCAAGTCATTTGGAACTTGTGAACTATTGTGCATCGTTTATGTTAATATAATATGTTAAGTGCTAAAGAAATTGTAGTATTAATTAATTTATTTATTATGGAATGTAAGTGTTATTTTTTGTTGTGTATCTAGGTGTGCACTACAGATATTAGCTAAACTTTTGTACTTACAATTTTAAGATATGTTTATTGGTTACATTTCAGGATCATTGTTGTTGATTGTTGTATTTTGACATATTGAATTAATTAGTAACAAGAAGCACTCGTAATTAGTTTTATAGACACCATAGACAATAGGATTCAAGCATGTAGGTCATTAGTCATAACTGCATCATGAATATTCATTTCTCTTACTTTTTGGCATGCAAATCAGTTACAACAGATTTACATGATTCACAAAGTGAGAAATCAATATTTGATGTAATTGCATATTTTAGGTTTGATAATTATAGGTCATTTATAGGTTATAAATGTCTTCAAAGTTTCACTTCTAATTGAGTATTCAACTAAACATATTTAGTATCTTATATGTAATTATTTTTCCTTACACCCACTTTTCATAACTTACATAACCAATAGGTAGGGACTTACAACTTCGATGCTATTTTATTTGTTTAGTAAGAGATTTTCCAAGACTTTACAAAGTTTTTTAATTTGTTGAAAGTTGTAGAATTTACAATCTATAAATTTTCAAGGTCTAATTTTTTAAAGGGTGCTAGCTCAATGGAAGAGCACCTGCTTTGCAAGCAGAAGGTTGGTGGTTCGATTCCATCGTGCCCTGATATTGATATGAAATAGCGACAATTAGTTTTTGATGATGAAGCCTCTTTTGACCATCACTGATAAGCTTATGGTGACATTTTTTGATCCTCACCAAAATATGAAATGGTGACGGTCAAAGAACGCCGCCATATATATGTATCAATAGTAATGGCCATGAAAGGTCCATCACCATAAATTGTTGTTGTTTGTATGAAATGGTGACTGTCGATGAATGTCTCCATATATATGAATTAATAGTGAACCATGAAAAGTCCATCACAATAAATCAGTGTTGTTTATATGAAATGATGACGATCACTATCCATCATTATAACCATTATTCGTGATGGACCTTGAATGTCACCACAACACCTACACTTTTAGTGATGCCACCTTTGGTGACGTTCATTTTTTTAGTGACGGAGGCTAAGATCCGTCACCATTGCTCATATCAAATGGTGACGGTCACTATCCGTCATTATAAATCATTATTGGTGACAAACCTTGAATGTCACTACAACACCTATACTTTTGGTGATGCCACCTTTGGTGACATTTAGTTTTTGGTGAGGAAGGCTCTTTTGACCGTCACCAATGAGCTTATGGTGACATTTTTTGACCCTCACTAATGACCTTTTTTTCTTGTAGTGTAGGTCTATTTATTTCAAAAGAGTGTGCACTATTTGTGCTAATACACTTCATCCAAGAGTAAAAATAAATGTCAGAACATGTCACTGAATTTAATTGCACAAAGTAAAAATCACACATAAATAAAAAATATTCTACAGAAATGAAACCACCACTTCATGTTACCAAGGAAAAGGCATGCTAGACACCACACCACTAAATAAGCTGACTGAATGAATATTATGTTCAAATCAATCCCGTGTGATAGCATATTAGAAATATGGAAACAAAAATAAACCCATTCTGCAAATTACATGGTGACAAAAATAACTTCACACTCACTGAAAAGAACAATAATTAATCTACCACTATGCTACTATTGCTAATACAATCCCTGTTAAAGAGCAGGGCCCTTCCTCCCTAGAAGGGCGCAGGGATGAGATGTGAATTAGTGAGGTCTCAACACCACATTTGTAAAAACATCATATATGCTATTCTTTGTATTAAAATGGTTATGAATTACAGAAAAAAAATGAAAATACTGCCCATCCCGTTTACATGGAGCTGAGTCCCCTATATAAGATTTACATGTCCAAAATAAGAAATAGATCAGTCATGAGAATCTCACCATTCTCATGCTGATCAATATAGAGAGAGAATAGAAAATTGTTACAACAGGTTCTAAATAAAAGGCCTATTGCTATTACATCATTTCTCAAAATCACAACTGCCTTGACTCCTTAGTTGCCTATAGATAATACAATCTTTACGACAACTGTCCTGTGGGATAGTACCCACGGTCCTAGACTGTTGCGGTGTAGTCAACATCCCATGGTGTAACAACAATTCGAGGTGTAACAAAAATGCTTGAGGTGTAACAACAATGCTTGAGGTGTAACAAAAATGGTTTGAAACAATAAGTACTCAAAACCCCTTTGTGAATTATCACACTGCCATTCATCCTTTGGCCATGGAATTTGGTTCATCACCTGAAAGATATAGAGCAAGAGAACTTTGTCCATATTTTCCTCGGTTAGCCATCAAAAATATATCACCTCATTCATATTTAACAAAAATGGAAAAATAATATGTCAGAACAAAAATGGATTCTTATAACTTGAAAAAAGGTAATTATGATATAAAGTCCACAGGTTCAGAGGTGAAATGGTTAAGGATGGGGGGAAAAAGGTGTCCAAAATATGCACAAAACCTGCACCCAACATCTCCCCCAAGCTGAAGCAATTGCATGTCCTCATGCAAAATACTTTAGAGCTTGTTGCTATACTTCATGTGTAGTTCTATTAGATTATAGGCGTTAGCGGTGTCCTCCTCAGTAGACCTGTAGCCTTGAGTGGTCATCAACTGATGTGCCCAAAATTCCTCCTCATAATCACACAATTGATACTGAGGATGGTAATCTTCCACTGGCAGCCAAATCAAAGGATACTTAAACTCGAGTCCTATCCAAAAGGCGCCCAATCAATCCATAGCCCGGGCATACTTTGGGACCCATACAACAACAACCACAAAATTTTGAAAACCAAATAGGTCGCTCTCCTTTAGTCCTACGCTACTAAACTCTGTGCATTTATGACACCCTGTTAGTGCATGACTCTTCATCTGCACAAAAAGGTTGATGCAGAGCTTCATAATTCTTCTCTTGTAGATGGCTTCCTGTTCCTTGACATCTGAAACACTAAACAATTTTCTGAAAATCCGCTTTAATTCTATGGCCATACCTGGTTCATCCCGGATCATTAATGTTGCCTTCTCTTCATTCTCGTCTACTGACTTCATGACCATGTTCCATTCTATCTGATTTTTCATAAAAGAAATAAAGGCGTACAATTGTAGATCGTCCATGTAAGAAAGAACACACATGACCATGTGCGTACTAGCATGCTCACAAATTATATTATGGGGGAAAAGCTCACAAAGTAAGCTTTGATTATGGAAATCACAGGCACAAAAAACGTCCAAAAAGGTTTAGGTAGAGTTACCCAAATACTGTCTAGTTTCATAGACCGTCTTTAATTGAAACAAGAAAAATCGTTCCCATAGAAAAACTGGGTAGGATGAAGAGGGCCTTCTACACCCCAACATATTTAGGGCGAGTTCATGTAGCTTGTATTTATCATTTGTTAAATCCCGAACCTTTTGTTGCAACAGGTGTAACTACTCTTCTTTCTTCTTCATAACTGCCTCTTTTCCCCATATTTCTCATTTTTCTGCCAATTCCTTCTCATTCCATTTCTCCTTGAGTCAGTTTACTACTTTTTGGTGTGCCACTAGAAATATCACTCCTTCCTACAACAAGAATTCCTGCTGTTTCCACTTATGCAACTCTGATATTAATAAAATTTTCTTCGAACACCATCCTAATTCAGTTCCCTATGTTCCTTCACATGCAATATCACTTGGGGGTGCAACAACATCCCAAGGGTTGAGTTTCTCCATTTCGGCTGCTGGTTCTTGTGTAATAGCAACATCATTAATGGTTTCTTGTGTAGCGTCCTCTTCTTTTCATGTCTGGGTAGCTTCTACCTCTATTGCTAGGTCTTGTGTAACAACAATGTCATCGGAAAGTTCTTGTGTATTAGCTCTTGGGTTGCTACCCATGGGATGCTCCATTTCAGTTGTCGGTTCTTGTGTATCAACAACGTCATCAATGGGTTCTTGTGTAATAGCTTCCTAGGGTTCTATATGAGTTTCCATCGAGATTGTTCTCACAACACAAACTTTGTATCTAGTTTCTACTAGTTTTTGCCTTAAACTTTCGTTTTCTTCTTATAAATTTTTGATTTTAAGCAACAGAAAATGAGTCTCATCCTTACCTGGTAGAGGGTCTTCTTCTAGATGGGGCTGTTCCCCTTCTTTCTGCTTCCTCGTTTCCTTGCTGAGTTCTTTTTTGGATGAAGGTGAAGGTTCTGACCGTGAACTACCTTTTACCCTTTTCTTTGGTATCCTGCCACATATCTGCTTCTTCAATGATCTTTTGTCAATCCTACCCAATGAAGATTGGCCTCGTTCTCTAGTCTCGCTTGCTTCCTTTAGGGCGTCAGGGATTTCAGTTCGCCTCTTGTGAGAAGTCCTTGCCTTTCTAGTCATGAATTCTTCCCAATTTCTATTTTGTCATTCCAATGCATCCAATATGATCAATTTAATATGACCATGATTGGTGACACAAGTTTCTGGGTGCGCAACAATTTTTACAGTTGCAGACATGTGCCTGATGTTTTTTAACAAGAAATATGGAAGGTTAACTAGTTGCCTATGTCGTAGGTGGTTTAATAGTGAAAAATGATAGTTAAACACGATCATTTCCCTTCCTTTGAAGGTAATGTACTTGATAATGTATAGGGAAACATCTCCCCACGACTGAGGGATTGATGATTTGTCAATTCCCCTACCCTTCTTCAATTGTTCCTCTCCTTGAAGGAGTTCTACCTTAAGAGAGGGGTCATTGCTTTTTCTGCCAAACCACCATTTCCCAATAGTCTGTAGTGATGTTACATGGGAAATCACTTCTTCTGTCACTTCTAGATTTAACCGTCGAACTTTCATTTAGTTTCTATACAGGTTTCGAGCAAATTCCATGCCACTGACTCCTATGATCCCTTGATTCGTTCGAAAAATTTGAACCATCCCGCTCCCTTAAAGACCTGACATGCCTCAGGGAAATTCTCTAATGCTTTAGTCGAATTAGGCTCTTGTTGGACTACTTCTCCTCCCATCTCTATCCCATCATTCTGTATTATGTTATTGCTTTGAGAATTTTGGAATGAAGGTGCAATGCTTTGTTGAGGTTGAAGTTAAGGTAGTGAAATAGGAAATAAAACAAGGATTTCAGGTTAGGGAGGATCATACTACACACTGTGTGGTTTCATTATTGGTTTGGATCATGGAGATCTAGCGTTAAATTCATTTTAATTCTTGGCATGCTCGAAATAAAGGGATAATGATGACAATTTTTTAATAATGACTACTGCCTTTAAATTTGAGATCATAGATTACGAAATGACTCGTCCTCTCTCCCGAGTTTAATGTGACGTCAGTCCTCGAACAACTAAAGAGATACCATATTAATTTCCATGATTGTTAAACATAGGGCATAAGTGATATACCTTTGTATGGCGTACCTAATGTGATGTGGCAAGAAAGGATTGGTGACAAGGATCAATGATATAATTAATCCCAGGAATGATGTGCCAATTGTATGAATTTCTCCTGCGACATAGCGTTGATGAATACTCTCTTTTTTCTATATTGTAGCTGAAAATTTTGTTGATGTGTCTACTTACCGGTTGATAGTTGTTACATATGTAATAGCAGATGCAATTTCCACACTATTTCTACAACCATTTCTTATTTACATGATTTGTTGTGCGCGAGATCCCCCAAGGGAAGTTTTGGGGCTTAGAGCCCAGATTTTAGTCAAGGATTGTAACTCTTATGTAAAAACCCCGCTTTTTGTGAACCCAACATCAATACTAGTTACTAGTCTAAATCCATATGTGGATTAAGTGATGCAGCATTGCCAAATTTGTCTATAGACCTTGTTGCAATAAACCTCCCTTATTCATTAACTCTTCAACAATGTTAGTCTTGGGCCGCCAACTTCTTCTCCAAGGAACAAATTCTGGTCAGGCATCAGTAGGTGCAGGGAATTACGATCTTGGTCCATATGGATCCTCCGGATATGGAAGTCACTCATATAGTAGTTTTGGAGGTGTAACATCTCACTATGGGATTTATTCAAGTTCATCCATTTCCCAAATTGCTTCATATGATGAAGCAAGTCATTTCCCCCTTACATTTCATCAAAGTAAACTCCCAGGGTCATCTCCATCATCGGGAGTTCTAACTGGCATGCGGTCTTACTACACATCCTAGGTTTGTGCTCATTCTTATTCTTCTTCTCCCATTTGTTTTAGTTCATTTTCAATTGTATTTATATATAATTGAAATGTTTGTTTTAATCTTTTGTTTTCCACTATATGTCAAACACCACTTATGAATCTGGGAGCATTTTGCTTTGGATCTCTTTTATTATTTTTCTTCTAACTTCTTTCTCTAGCAATTGATGAGAATAAGTTTGGAGCAAGGTTGGAAAAATAATTTGTTTCTAGCATTTTTTGTCTCGTTTTTAGTTTATTGTCACTACTTTTTAAAAGGTACCCTTTTGAATAATCAAATACCTTGGCTTCTTGCTCTAGGGGATGTGATGAGAATAAACTTAAGTCATTGTGGTAACTAAGGATACAAGTCCATATTAAATATGGAGTTAAAGTTAGGTTGGACAAATCATAGAGAAAATTTGTGTTATAATTATGGTGTACGATTACTATATGTGAGGGCAATTGTAGGCAAGATGTCATGGGCATAAAGGGCACTTGGTTTACAGGGTACATTTTAGCATGTGTTTCATATGCAAAATATGTTAACTTATTTTACTATTAAATTACCAGTTGTTGTTAAGCTATGTGCAAATAAGCACTCCAGAAAATATTGAATTGTATGAGAGCGATTAAGTAAAAAGGTGTTCGCAAGAAGTGGAGAAAATTCAGAATGAATTTGCAGTCCATCTTTAGTGTTAGGTTGTGATTTTATCTTATGGCTTTGTTATTTTCATTTCAATATTGTTCTTACTTATGCATTCATAACGAGATCATGATGTTTTGCGTATCTATTTCTATTCTCTGCTGCTAGTTATATCTCATCTCACTGTGGATTCTACTTGGGCCAATGTTGATTGCCATATTTTCTTTTTCTTTTATCATAGAGTTTTTGTGGTGTATGTTAGAATTTTTAAATTGACTGTTTTACTTCAAGTTTTGATGTATTTTCATGTATGTTTTATTAGTTTGGTTGTATCTTATAACATTGACTTGAAATCAAAACCATAGTGTTGGAAAAGATTTGGTAACTCCAAGGAGGTTTATTCTTCGTGTGATAGGATTGGAGTATGTTTTGTTTGCTGGCATGATTTTGAATTATTATGAGTGGAAAGTGTCCTAAAAGAACATGATTGTTTAACAAAAAGAGGATATATGTTGGGATGAATTTGTTGTGCTTCAAAATATTTCAGTTTGTCTCTGCATATCCAAAATCCAATACATATTTTCGTTGCTTGATTGTTTTATTTCTTGTTTGCTAAGTGGTTTGGGCCTTGATATGACTACATGCTTTGGCTCAAGAAAATGCGACACTAGGACATAAAAGTAGTAAGTGTGACTCAAGAAAAGGAAAGGATTCATATTTTTTAAAGAAAAACTCCTTTCATGAGTTGTATTGCTATTATTTTAGGTTTTGTTTTTTCATGGATATAAATTTTAGCTTGATATGTGTACTAAGTTGTATGGTTTTGGAGACTAACATAATGTTGTGTTTGTTGCGCAGTTTGAGTTTGGCTTCTCAAGATTGCCTCTGTTTCCATTTTTTTGTTCAATCATGGCTTTTATTCATCCACTTCAAGTAGAAAATATGACAATTATATCTAAGCCCGAAAAGGTAAAGAATAATTGTTGTTAGATGATTTCATGCCTCACAATATCAACTTTAAAATATTTCCAATATTTAGTGGTAGTCATTATGTATTGCTTCTCACTACAGTCACATACTTCCCCCCCCTGTAGTTTTGAAAGTTGAGGAAAATTCAAGGGCTGCATCATCATCATCATAATATCTTCTTAAAATGGCCCAACCATTGACTTCTTTGAAAAACATTTACAACCCTAATATTTTGATAAAATCTAGCAGCTTCTGTGGGCTCTCTTCCATTGAACCCTACTCCCATTCCATAGAAGAACACATAGAAGGTTGTTTTTGGAAAGAAAGGGGGTTATCCTATTGTTTTATATTTGTTTTTTCTTGCCTTATAAACTTGATTTTAGTATATTGTAGTTTTGTTTATGGAAATCCTTATAGGAAGGGTTTTAAATTTTGAACAATCAAATATGCATTCTAGCAACAATTGTAGTAGAAGAAACCCAAAAAAATTCAAAGAAGAGGGAAAACAAAACGAAATGACTTTCAATTGTTGTGCTTTTATTCTATTGAGCTTATTGTACTTCCTATCTGGAGTTTCTTATAGATCATTTCAATCTTATAGTCATTCATGTAACTAATTCCGTAGAAATAATTATTCTTCTCGTAGAAAATTGACAAGAAGTAAAATGGCATGTAGGCATGATTGAGAAAAAAGGGTGGTGAAAATGAAATGGATCAACACCGAGAATATAATCATAACCTTTAGTAATGTATTGTCTATAGTTATCCTTTCACTTTACTTAATGAACTCTTCGGTTAAACTCTATTTTTTCTCGTTTATCCTTGATTGGTGATGTGACACTGTGTCATCTTTTGGGTGAATATCATTCATTGTCTCACATGACTATGGTATCTATGCCAATTATGAGAATATTTATATAATTTCTTCATGTCACTTCTTATGCATAAGACATAAGCCCCATAGTGAATAATGGTGTGATTTATAATATGTACAATGTTGCATTTTATATGTTGAGGCTGCTACATGGCTACCTATAGGGATTCCTATGGAGGTACAGGGTACCATGCAGAAGTTAAGATACTCCAAATTTTCATTTTTTGTTCAGTATAAGTCATGCCTGTAGGATATTCTGTTTAAAATTAAAAGGCTTGGATATGAAAATTTCAATTACTTGTAGCTTTTCCTCAATCCTATAGCCTCCCTATAGAACTAAATAGAATTTGCAAAATTATCGTATTGGTGAACAATTAGATGGATTTTTTTTTTGAGTGGATAGGGTTTAATGAAAAGTTATTAAAAATGAACAAGGATGAATATGGATTGGAAATAAAATAGAATGAGATGGAAGTGAAAATGAAAACTAGTAATGATGAGATAGATATGGTAATGTATGGAATGGAATAGTTTTGCTACAGAGTGAAAATAAGTGATTTGATGTCCTTGCAATGTTTTTTTTTTTTTTTTTTTAAATTTATATCCTTGTATTTTATACTAATGTGATTTATGCTTCTCTATTTCAAGTTTTTCCTATGGTAGGCTCTTCAATTACTTATAATTTCTTAACATATAAATTATAAACTATGTATGTCATTTGGAACTTGTGAACTATTGTGCATCGTCTATGTTAATATAATATGTTAAGTGCTAAAGAAATTGTAGTATTAATTAATTTATTTAGTATGGAGTGTAAGTGTTATTTTTTGTTGTGTATCTAGGTGTGCACTACAGATATTAGCTAAACTTGTGTACTTACAATTTTAAGATATGTTTATTGGTTACATTTCAGGATCATTGTTGTTGATTGTTGTATTTTGACATATTGAATTAATTAATAACAAGAAGCACTCCCAATTAGTTTTCTAGACCCCATAGATAGTAGGATTCAAGCATGTAGGTCATTAGTCATAATTACATCTTGAATATTCATTTCTCTTACTTTTTGGCATGCAAATCAGTCACAACAGATTTGCATGATTCACAAAGTGAGAAATCAATATTTGATGTAATTGCATATTTTAGGTTTGATAATTATAGGTCATTTATAGGTTATAAATGTCTTCAAAGTTTCACTTCTAATTGAGTATTCAACTAAACATATTTAGTATCTTATACGTAATTATTTTTCCTTCCACCCACTTTTCATAACTTACATAACCAATAGGTAGGGACCTACAACTTCGATGCTATTTTATTTGTTTAGTAAGAGATTTTCCAAGACTTTACAAAGTTTTTTAATTTGTTAAAAGTTGTAGAATTTACAATCTATAAAGTTTCAAGGTCTAATTTTTTAAAGGGTGCTAGCTCAATGGAAGAGCACCTGCTTTGCAAGCAGAATGTTGGTGGCTCGATTCCATCGTTCCCTAATATTAATATGAAATAACGACAATTAGTTTTTGATGATGAAGGATCTTTTTACCATCACCGATACGCTTATGGTGACATTTTTTGATCCTCACCAAAATATGAAATGGTGATGGTCAAAGAACACCGCCATATATATGTATCAATAGTAACGTCCATGAAAGGTCCATCACCATAAATTGTTGTTGTTCATAAGAAATGGTGACGGTCAATGAACGTCGCCATATATATGAATTAATAGTGACAACAAAGAAAAGTCCATTAGAATAAATTAGTGTTGTTTATATGAAATGGTGACGGTCACTATCCATCATTATAATCATTATTTGTGATGGACCTTGAATGTCACCCCAACACCTACACTTTTAGTGACGCCACCTTTGGTGATGAAGGCTAAGATCCATCACCATTGCTCATATCAAATGGTGACGGTCACTATCCATCATTATAAATCATTATTGGTGATGAATCTTGAATGCCACCACAACACCTATACTTTTGGCGATGCCACCGTTGGTGACGTTTAGTTTTTGGTGACAAAGGATCTTTTGACTGTCACCAATGAGCTTATGGTGACATTTTTTGACCCTCACTAATGACCTTTTTTCTCATAGTGTAGGTCTATTTATTTCAAAAGAGTATGCATTGTTTGTGCCGATACACTTCATCCAAGAGTAAAAATAAATGTCAGAACAAATGTCACTAAATTTAATTGCAGAAAGTAAAAATCACGCATAAATAAAAAATATTCTATAGAAATGAAACCACACTTCATGTTACCAAGGAAAAGGCATGCTAGACACCACACCACTAACTAACACGACTGACTGAATATTATGTTCAAATCAATCCCGTGTGATAGCATATTAGAAATATGGAAACAAAAATAAACCCATTCTACAAATTACATGGTGACAAAAATAACTTCACACTCACTGAAAGTAACAATGATTAATCTACCACTATGCTACTATTGCTACTGCAATCCCTGTTAAAGAGGAGGGCCCTTCCTCCCTAGAAGGGCGCAGGGATGAGATGTGAATTAGTAAGGTCTCAACACCATATTTGTAAAAACATTAGATATGCTATTCTTTGTATTAAAATGGTTATGAATTACAGAAGCAAAATAACAATATTGTCCATCCCGTTTACATGGAATTGAGTCCCCTATATAAGATTTACATGTCCAAAATAAGAAATAGATCAGTCATGAGAATCTCACCATTATCATGCTGATCAATATCGAGACAGAATAGAAATCATTACAAAAGGTTCTAAATAAAAGACCTATTGCTATTACATCATTTCTCAAAATCACAACTTCCTTAACTCCTTAGTCGCCTATAGATAATACAATATTTACGACAACTGTCCTGTGGAATAGTACCCATGGTCCTAGACTGTTGCGGTGTAGTCAACATCCCATGGTGTAACAACAATTAGAGGTGTAACAAAAATGCTTGAGGTGTAACAACAATGCTTGAAGTGTAACAACAATGGTCTGAAACAACAAGTACTCAAAACCCCTTTGTGAATTATCACACTGCCATTCATCCTTTGGCCATGGAATTTGGATCATCACTTGAAAGAAATAAAGCAAGAGAACTTTGTCCATATTTGCGTTAGTTAGCCATCAAAAAGATATCACCTATTTCATATTTAACAAAAATGGAAAAATAATATGTCAGAACAAAAATGGATTCTTATAACTTGAAAAAAGGTAATTATGATATAAAATCCACAGGTTTAGAGGTGAAATGGTTAAGGATGGGGGGGAAAAGGTGTCCAAAATATGCACAAAACCTGCACCCAACATCTCCCCCAAGATGAAGCAATTGCATGTCCTCATGCAAAATATTTTAGATCTTGTTGTTATACTTCATATGCAGTTCTGTGAGATTATAGGCATTAGCAGTGTCCTCCTCAGTAGACCTGTAGCCTTGAGTGGTCATCAACTGATGTGCCCAAAATTCCTCCTCATAATCACACAATTGATATTGAGGATGGTACTCTTCCACTGGAAGCCAAATAAAAGGATACTTAAACCTGAGTCCTATCCAAAATATGCCCAATCGATCCACAACCCGGGCATACTCTGGGACCCATACAACAACAACCACAAAATTTTGAAAACCAAATAGGTCACTCTCCTGTAGTCCTACGCTACTAAACTCTATGCATTTATGACACCCTGTTAGTGAATGACTCTTCATCTGAACAAAAAGGTTGAGGCATAACCTCATAATTCTTCTCATGTAGATGGCTGCCTGTTCCTTGACATCTGAAACACCAAAATTTTTTCCTGAAAATTCGTTTTAATTTTGCGGCCATACCTGGTTCATCCCGGATCATTAATGTTGCCTTCTCTTCATTCTCGCATGTTGACTTCATGACCATGTTCCATTCTATCTGATTTTTTATAAAAGAAATAAAGGCGTATAATTGCATATTGCCCATGTAAGAAAGAACACACATGACCATGTGCGTATTAGCATGCTCACAAATTATATTATGGAGGAAAATCTTGCAAAGTAAGCTTTGATTATGGAAATCACATGCACAAAAAACGTCCAAAAAGGTTCAGGTAGAGTTACCCAAATACTGTCTAGTTTCATAGACCGCCTTCAATTGAAACAAGAAAAATTGTTCCCACAAAAGAACTAGGTAGGATGAAGAGGGCCTTCTACACCCTAACATATTTAGGGTGAGTTCATGCAGCTTGTATTTATGATTCGTTAAATCCTGAACCTTCTATTGCAATAGGTGTAACTACTCTTCTTTCTTCATAACTTCCTCTTTTCCCTATTTTTCCCATTTTTCTGCCATTTCCTTCTCATTCCATTTCTCCTTGAGTCAGTTTACTACTTTCTGGTGTGCCACTAGAAAGATCACTCCTTCGTACAACAAGAGTTCCTACTATTTCCACTTATGCAACTCTGATATCAATAAAATTTTCTTCGAACACCATCCTGATTCAGTTCCCTATGTTTCTTCACATGCAATATCACTTGGGGGTGTAACAACATCCCAAGGGTTGAGTTTCTCCATTTCGACTGCTGGTTCATGTGTAACAGCAATGTCATTAGCAGGTTCTTGTGTAGCATCCTCTTCTTTTCGTGCCTGGGTAGCTTCTGCTTCTATTGCTAGGTCTTGTGTAACAACAATGTCGTAGGCAGGTTCTTGTGTATCAACTCTTGGGTCGCTAGCCATGGGATGCTCCATTTCAGTTGTCAGTTCTTGTGTATCAGCAACGTCATCAATGGGTTCTTGTGTAATAGCTTCCTAGGGTTCGATATGAGTTTCCATCGAGATGGTGCTCACAACACAAACTTTGTATCTAGTTTCTACTAGTTTCTACCTTAAACTTTCATTTTCTTCTTATAAATTTTTGATTTTAAGCAACAAAAACTGAGTCCCGTCCTTACCTGGTAGAGGGTCTTCTTCCAGATGGGGTTGTTCCTGTTCTTTCTACTTCCTCGTTTCCTTGCTGAGTTCTATATTGGATGAAGGTGAAGGTTCCGGTCGTGAACTGACTTTTACCCTTTTCTTTGGTATCCTGCCACATATCGGCTTCTTCAATGATCTTTTGTTGATCATACCCTACGAAGATTGGCCTCGTTCTCTAGTCTCGCTTGCTTCCTTTAGGGCGTTAGGGATTTCAGTTCGGCTCTTGTGAGAGGTCCTTGTCTTTCTAGTCATGAATTCTTCCCAACTTCTATCTTGTCATTCCAATGAGTCTAATACAAACAATTTAATATGGCCATGATTGGTGACACAAGTTTCTGGGTGCGCGACAATTTTTACAGTTGCAAACATGTTCCTGATGTTTTTAACAAGAAATATGGAAGGTTAACCAGTTGTCTATGTCGTAGGTGGTTTAGCAGTGAAAAATGGTAGTTAAACATGATCATTCGCCTTTCTTTGTAGGTAATGTACTTGATAATGTATAGGGAAACATCTCCCCACAACTAAGGGATTGATGATCTGTCAATTCCCCTACCCTTCTTCAATTGTTCCTCTCCTTGAAGGAATTCTACCTTAAGAGAGGGGTCGTTGCTTTTTCTGCCAAACCACCATTTCCCAATAGTCTGTAGTGAAGTCACATGGGCAATCACTTCTTCTGTCACTTCTAGCTTTAACCGTCAAACTTTCGTTTAGTTTCTATACAGGTTCCGAGAAAATTCCATTGCCACCGACTCCTCTAATCCCTTGATTCGTTCAAAAAATTTGAACCATCCCACTCCCTTAAAGACCTGACATGCCTCATGGAAATTCTCTAATTCTTTAGTCAAATTAGGCTCTTGTTGGACTACTTCTCCTCCCATCTCTATCCCATCACTCTGTATTATGTTATTGCTTTGAGAATTTTGGAATGAAGGTGCAATGCTTTGTTGAGGTTGATGTTAGGGCAGTGAAATAGGAAATAAAACAAGGATTTTAGGCTAGGGAGGATCGTACTACACATAGTATGGTTTCGTTATTGGTTTGGATCATGGAGATCTAGCGTTAAATTCATTTTAATTCCTGGCATGCTTGAAATAAAGGGATAATGATGAAATTTTTTTAATAATGACTACTGTCTTTAAATTCGAGATCATAGATTATGAAATGACTCGTCCTCTCCCCCGAGTTTAGAGTGACGTCCGTCCTCAAACATCTAAAGAGATACCATATTAATTTCTATGATTGTTAAACATAGGGCATAAGTGATATACCTTTTTATGACGTACCTAATGCGATGTGGAAAGAAAGGACTGGTGACAAGGATCAATGATATAATTAATCCTAGGAATGATGTGCCAGTTGTATGAATTTCTCCTACGGCATAACGTTGATGAATACTCTCTCTTTTCTATATTGCAGTTGACAATTTAGTTGATGTGTCTACTCACCGGTATAGTTGTTACACATGTAATAGCAGACCCAATTTCCACACTATTTCTACAACCATTTTTTATTTACATGATTTTTTGTGCGTGAGATCCCCCAAGGGAAGTTTTGGGGCTTAAAGCCCAAATTTTAGTCAAGGATTGTAACTCTAATGTAAAGACTCTGCATTTTGTGGGAGCGGAGCGCACAGTTTGTAAAAGAGTCATAGGGTTGTCCTCCCTTAAATTTTGTTAATGTAATGTCGACTACAAAGATCTATCCATGGTCCGTGGACCATGGGATTGTATAAATAGAGTGAGGCTCTAAGTAGTTAAGAGATCAATCAATCAATCTAATGACGATAAGGATGAATATTTTAGTCATATCTGAGGAGAAAAGTCTAATTTTGTGTCGTAGAGTAGGATAAGTCTCTGCAGCTGAGTGCGCAGACCCTTGTAGCTAAGTGTACAGGGCAAGTCGAGTATGTAGCAGTTGGAAGTATTAATAAAGAGAAGTTTTCTATCATTTATGTGTATTTATTTCATGTTTTATGCATCTGTTATCTTTGGTATGAAATTCACTTCTAATACTTATATGATGCTCGAATGTGTATAAT
The DNA here is from genome assembly GCA_000404065.3 of Pinus taeda. NCBI lineage: Eukaryota > Viridiplantae > Streptophyta > Pinopsida > Pinales > Pinaceae > Pinus > Pinus taeda. The sequence goes on along the minus strand of APFE031561861.1, from coordinate 182,019 downwards.
TGTATTGATTAAGTGAATACAAGATAAAATATCTACTTACACGAAGTTAACTAAGATCTGTTAAGAAGATAAGTAAGATACGTGGTGTAGTTTGGGAAAATAGCGCAGGTCGCTGCCATAGCAGGGGAAAGCATCTCAACCCCTGGTTAGCTTTGTGCGACAGATGATTATAACGGATCGCGAAGGTATTGAAGGTTAGAACAGTAAACGAAACGACCTGTGTGAAGGTAGGTCTAGTTGGACTAAGTCAACATCTGAGACATATCAAGGGTGCCAAAACTTGGTTCTAGCATCCCCACATACTGCTTTGGGTGAGACTTCAGTCCGCACTCTACAGGCTGATGCTAAAAGGGCTAGTAGCGTAGAGATTTGTTTGGCTAAATAACTCCGAACCTGGGTCAAGACCCCATAAGTCAACAAATGGTTCTATTTCCGGGATGGGAATCTGCATAGAGATGTCCAATGTCGTATCATTGGAATCCATCTAAGAAAGAAATTGAAGGCTGGTTGGACAAAAGAATTCATGAATTCATGGCACAGGAGAACAAAAACCCGCACACGGAGATCTCCGTGTATAGGCAGTCACAGGTTTTTGTTCTCCTGTCGGGCATGCCGTTGATCATTGGCTTGATCATATTATAGGAGGATTCATTATTGAGTTCGCGGACGAAACCTCAGTCAGCTATAGTGAGGCAGAGCGATGCTTTCTCAAAGGACCGCGAGGTAAGTACGTAAAGTATTTAAATACTTGGATTAAAATGCTATTGTGAGAAAATAGGGTTATGTAGTTACATTGATGTTTGGGGATACGCGAAGTGGAAAAGCTTACAGGAATGAAGGAAATAAGGGACCAGAAACTAGCCCCTTGATTTCACCTCGGTGAGGGGACAAGGAAGAGCTCGCGAAGGTCTCACTGCAAAGTGTGATGCACCTGATAAGACAAAGAATTCCGCGAATAGCACCCCCACCCACACTACCACCAACTTCACCACCATCACCTCCATCTTCACCTGTACCACCTCCACCACCATCGTGATTCAATATGGCAAGCACAATGAAGTTGCCTATGTTCAAAGGTTTGGGAAATAAGGATCCAGACGAATTCTGGTTCGTGGTAAGGCTATATGGGAAGTGAAAAGAGTTACAGATGACAATATAAAGAAAGCAACATTGGTTAGCGCCTTGCAGGACCACACACTGACCTGGTATATTAGGCACTCCAATGATAATCCAAATGCGGGAATCATAGATATCCAAGTAATGCCGAATAGAGAATTTAGCAGGCCAAAGTCTGAAGCACATTCGATCATTGGATTCAAAGAGATCATGATGCTACCAAGTGGGACTCCTTAGGAGCTGGATCAGAGGCTGAAATGTATGATTCGTGAATCCAATATGAATCTGACGGATGGACAACATCGCGAGTGCTTTGTAGCTTCACTACTACCACATTTAAGAAGCGTGATATCGCAGTAGAAGATAACAATAGGTAGAAGCCCTGGAGATTTCCATGAGGCTACGTGAGACCTCGATGCAGGACCCTAACTTAGGAGTTCAACAGATCCATGTGCAACTGAAGAGTTTATGCCTTGAGATGTAGAGTCTGAAACAGGACAGGACAACTCGACCAGAAGTGTGTGAAGAGGTATGTTGCATAAAATGTAAGGGTTAGGGTCATGACAAAGACCAATGCCCGGTTTTTACAAATTACCTCGCAGGAGGAGGACTAATGCTTTTAAGGCCAAAAGCTCAAGCAGGACCTAGTGTGGCACCTGCTTTGTTGTGCGTGATCTGTAAAATAGTGGGAAAAAATGCCATGGACAATTGTCACTTGTTACAGAAGTATATGAAAATTTCAAAAGAGTTGTTCTACAACTTTTGTAGGTCGGTGGGACATGACAAGTACACTTGCAGAAGCTATGAGTTGATGATGGATAGAACCCATGCCTACCGAGTTTAGGCTGAAACACAACCCCTTGACCAGAATACAGGAATGGCGCAATAGGATTTCAGGGGCGTGGATGAGGCCGAGGTGGAGGAGGACCTAGAATAGGTCGTAGATAGTTTATATGCTACAATTGTGGAGGGTCAGGACATTATGCCAATGATTACACGAATCCAACGCACCCGTTGTGTTTGTATTGCACCTTGTTTGATCATGAGATAGAAGATTGTCCTACTCTGATAGCTAGGATACATGACAAAGGAGCGCTACTGCCTCCCCTGACTCAGAACCTACAGATGATGAGGTTTGAGCTACGCGAGGAAGATCCGAATGTGAACATTGTGCTCCAAAGTGGAATCGTGATAGGAGATGATAAAGGAAAACAACTAGAAGATAGTACTTGGGTTTGCAAAGCTCTGGTGAAAGAAGCGGAGTTTGATTTGGAAGCACACTTAGGAAACCTTCATGGAAGTTAAGAAGAGCTTCACTGATGCCTCCAGTTCAGGAAGCAAAGACAAACTGAAGCCAGAGATGGACCCATCTATGCTCACAATGTTCCTGGAAACATGTATGAAGTTACTACGTGACAATAAGGTGGTGAAAGGGTTACATGAACTCATCAAAAAATGGGTTGGGATTTCTTTAGGAGTACCACGTGTAGTCCGGAAGATTGGAAAGCATAAGACAAGAATGGGAAGAGAGATGAGACTAACTGCATAGATCAGAGAATATGAGATGCACCAAGTAATTCTGGATTTGGTATCAGATGCAAATTTTCTACCGAAGCAGACATGGGAGTGAATGGGGCAACCTACACTGTAGTGGTCTCCAATTTAGTTGTGAATGGTGAACCAACGTAAAATAATACCCATGGGGCGATTGCAGGGAATAACTATGGATATTGAGGGAGCGAGCGCGCTGGCTGATTTCGAAGTGATAAAGATTGTTGATGGTAGCAATCCCTAACCCGCACTCTTAGTAACTGACTGGGCCACTGACATGAACGGGGTAATCAATCTGAAGAAGCGCAAAATGATATTTGAAAATAAGCCACTATGCGTAATTGTACCCCTGGACCTTGTCGAAGGATCACACTATATGGAGCCAGTGCGCGACTATGAAAGTGATGATGATTTGGACTGCATCTATAAGATAACAACGCGAGATCAGAACTGGGTGAATCCCACCATGGATGGGTGTATTGCATGGGAGTGTGAAAGCTCCTGTACTTCAGATTCAGATGAGGAAATAGAGTGATGGCAGAAAAGGTTACATGAGGTAACTACACTAAATTGTAATATGATGACAAGGTCGTTGCGTTGTGTCTCGACAGAAGAGATCTGACTACTTATGATGGTCTAAATGAGGTAGATACCTTCTTGGATACATTTGAAAGGAAGGTGCAAAAAAGAAACGCTTCTAGGCCTTGGACTGGTTACACGCGCTATGCCTGTGAGATGGTGGGGTTCACAAAAAGGGAGCTTTGACGACTGGTGCGAATGTAGGAGAATGATGCGCACACAATTTTGGAAGCCTATGGTGTGAATAATAGATAAGTACAATGGGCAGGATGATCCACATGCACATTTGGCCAAGTGGACGCAGGCTTATGGAAAAGAGCCCCAACTTGCGCAGATGCACATGTACTCTGCGCTGAAAAACCTGGTCAATAAGCATGTGTTGGGGGGAAAAAGGTACAAATGGATCTTAATGTTAGGATGAAATTATGCTGGAAGAGAAATCGCATATATTCTATGCACAGAAGCATTCAACAAGGCATGCAACACGCTGACCAAGGTATGCAATGCGCAGCAAAGTGATTGGGACTTGCGCATACTTGCAGTACTATAGGCTTATAGGATGACATGCAAGAAAATGATGGGACATGCACCTTTTAGGCTTGTCCATGGAGTGGAAGCCATAATGCCCATGGAATACATCATGCCTAGTCTACGCATAGTAGAGCTCACAGGTATGATGGACCACGGAGCCTTGGAGGATAGGCTCTCACAGTTGGAGGAGCTCGGGGAAGAACTATTTTTGGCTGGATTTCACCAGCAGGTCCAAAAGCAGTGCGAAAAGGCTTGGCATGATCGACATATTAAGTTACGCACCTTCAAGGTGAATGATTTTCTATTGTTGTATGATAGTAAATTTTATAATTCCTAGGGAATCTTAGAATGCATTGGTTGGGGCCGTATGTTATTAAGGAGATCATAGATGGTAGCACAGTGCAGTTGGTAAAGTTAAATGGATAAATCTTCCCAGGAAAATTCAATGGAAGTCATTTGAAGCCGTACACAGGGGGATCGACCATCTGAATAGCCGATAGAAGCACAGTCTTAGTGCTCCAGGCAGCTGAAAGGAGGCATGGGATTATAAACTATTATGCCCGGGAGCTGCGCGATGTCAAGACTGCGCGTAGTAGTAAAGTGTCATAGGGTCCACGACAGCACAAGAGTAGCTGCACTACCACGCAAGTCAGCTGGAAAGTGGCTGTTATAGTCACTATTCACGATGTGATGCTTTGTTTGAGACCAAATGGAGTGGGTGATAGGCATTTAAGGTGAACTTTATGGGCTAGATTCTTGAAAATTTGCCACTAATCAAGCATTAATGGATTGAATGTGGGGGGAACGATCGAATTCAAATTCAAAAGACACTATAAATTACAAAGGGCTGTCTAGCAAACAAAACTCGGCAATTTGATAACTGAGTTGTTGCATGCTCAGACACTCATGAACCCAGACTTATTCGATATTCTAAAGGTGAATTCATTGCTTGAGCAATTACCTAAGACATTGAGAGAATTATGGAATCGCACTATGGCAGCACCTGAAGAAGAGGCTGGTACTGTGTCAACCAACCTTGCAGTAGACATGCTCACGACTGAGGAAATGCTATGCACTTAGATGGCTAACACAATATTACTACCAAATGGCACACTCGTTTTAGAAAATGAGGCCGATAAGCCTATGGTTAGTGGGTTGAAGGGAATCAGATTAAACATGGTTGCGCTCCCTCGGGAGACACTCTATGTTTTTCAGGATGGAGACATTGTAGAACTACGAGCTAGGGAGGGTTGTGCACTCTAGGTAATGAGTGAGTAATGCATCAACATTGAATAGTTGAGCCTACAACACGACGGGGTAGTGGTGCAGAACAAAAAAATAGTGCAGGTGTTCGAGGAAGCTTGCCAGATGGTTTCGAAGTTGGCCATCTAAGAAGAAGAACCAGTGGAGGCGCGTGTTCGAAAGTTAGCAGCGCGGGTGCACGATGCTAGAGAGGAAATGGCTAGGGTTCAGCTAGAGCTGAACCTTCAAATAGTAGAATTGTAGTTGAAGGCGTAGCCTTCAAATTCGCAAGAGGTTAAGGAACAACACAACATCATGATCACAACAACAATAGCGGCGGTCAACGATGTAGTGACAAATTGCACAAATTTGTTCAAGTAGTCATTCGAGGTCCTCACCACCCTGCAGGAGGACCTAAACATACATTTCCCAGAGACAGAGGCGCGCAGCTATAGCAGAGATACGACGAAGTAAAAGGTGTCGCGCAGACGGTTTCCCTTACATAGAGGCTTGTGAGGATGCAGTAGGCTAAAGCGCTCAAGGAGCAGGTGGATGTTGCTAAACATAAGGAACCTATTTTGAAGGTGTGCCTATAGCCATGGATCGATGAGGCATACACCATTACAACCTACATGGAAGAAAAGCTCACACAACTGCAAGCAACACAGGAAAGGATCTAGGGCAGCAGTTCAACCACAACGGTCACTGAACAACGCATCGAGGAAGTACAACATGCAACTGCTCAATGCGCAGTCGAACTTGCAACAATCCAGTCATAGTTGGGAGGTCTTCATGCAAAGATCTCCACACTGACAAAGTGACTTGAGGGTGAGTCACAATGTTTGTGTTGGGGGCCTATTGGGCGTGGGATCCCGCAAGGGAAGTTTTGGGGTTTAGAGCCCAGATTTTGGTCAAATATTGTAACTTTGATGTAAAGACTCCACATTTTGTGGACACAGAGTGCATAGTCATAGGGTTGTGCCCCCTTAATTTTGTTACTATAATTTTGGCTTTAGAGATCTACCCATGGTCCACGGACCATGGGATTGTATAAATAGAGCGAGGCTCTAAGTAGTTAAGAGATCAATCAATCAATATAATGATGATAAGGATGAAAAATTGGGTCATATATGAGGAGAAAAGTCTAGTTTTGGGTCATAGAGTAGGAGAAGGCTCTGCAGTTGAGTGTGCAGATGCCTAGTAGTCCGTAGCCAAGTGCGCAGACTCTTGTAGTTGAGTGTGCAGGGAGAGTTGAGTATGTAACAGTTGGAAGTACTGATAAAGAGAAGTTTCCTATCATTTCTATGTATTTATTTCCTATTTTATGCATCTGTTATCTTGGGTATGAAATTTTCTTATACTTATATGATGCGCGAATGTGGATAATTGTATTGATTAATTGAATACAAGATAGAGTATCTATTTATGGGAAGTTACTAAGATCTGTTAAGAAGATAAGTAAGATATGCAGTGTAGTTTGGGAAAATAACACAGGTCGCTTCTATAGCAGCACAAAAGCATCTCAACCCCTACTTTGGGCTGTGTGCCAGGCGATTATTACAGATCACGAAGGTATTCAAGGTTAGAACAATGTGTGAAATGACCTGCGCAAAGGTAGGTCTAGTTGGACTAAGTCAACATCTCAGGCATCTCAAGGGTGCGGAAACTTGGTTCCAACATCCCCCCATACTGCTTCGGGTGAGAGTTCAGTCCATGCTCCATGGGATGAATCCAAAAGGGCCAGTAGTGTAGGGATTTGTTTGGCTAAATAACTACGAACCTGGGTCAGGCCCCAATAAGCCAACATGATTCTTTAAAATGCTTACAAAAAGTATTTACAAACATATTATAATAGAAGCTATAACAACATAGAGATAGAATATGCATGAGTTAAATTATGTTGTTACAGAGGAAAAAGAAATGTGCAACAACTACCACATAGTGGTTTTCAGTGGTCATAATCAGTCTTTCTACGCCCCAGAAGAGGTTTTCACATTCATATTTTTATTTATATGTTTTTATTGCTCCTTTTTTATATATTTATTGCTGGGTGTAACAAATGCCTATAGACGCTGGTTTTTGACTATTACACTTATTAGAGAATTAAGAAATTGGAAGCACAGGGGAATTATCCCTTGCCTTCAATCTGAAGGTTAGAATCCGTGACAATGTTGATGAATGATTCCTTTGAAGCAAATTTGTGATATAGTCGAAGATGGTTCCCATTAGCAAATAATGGTGTCCTAGCACTATCGATGGTTACTAAATTTATAGTCCCATTGTCGAAAGCTGTGTCAAATTCATAACTACCTAGCCACCTGGTGTAGAGCTTCCCTTTAAAATCCTTAAATCTTGAATCATATAATAGAGCCCAATCTCCTTTTCAAAATTTCTTCTTTTTAATGAATTTATCATGCCACCTAGCTCTTTGTTATTGGACAATGTCTGTCTGCTAAATTGCAACTAACCATTTCTCATCTAGTTCATTAAGTTGATTCAACCATTGTTTCTATGCTATTGCCAGATCCAAATTTACTTGTACAACTGTTCTTAATGTCTTAATTTAAAATTCTATAGGAAACATAGGATTTTTACCATACACTAATTAATATGGTGAGAACCATGTAGTATTCCTCCATGTAGTCTGGTATGCCCACAACGCTTCTGGAAGTTTATTAACCCAGTTTCTCTAATGGCTAGCTACAATCTTGGTAAGAATTCCCTCAATAACCTTGTTGGTGCTTTCCACTTGGCCATTTTATTGCGGATGATAAGATGAAGTGATTCTATGGCATATTTTGTATTTTTCAACCAATTTTTGAATCAAATGAGATGTAAACTGGGGTCCTCCATCTATCACTATTTCTCTGGGTACTCGAAAGAGAAAAAAATATCTTCAAATAATAATTCTAAAACAGCCTTCTTTGTAGCTTTGGTTAATGCTTTCTCCTCAACCCATTTTGTGACATAGTATGTGTAGACAAAAATGTAGGATTTCTACTAAGATGATGAGTTAATTTGTCCTACAAAATTTAGGGCCCATTTCTCAAATGGTTCTAAAACTATTTGAGGTTGCAACAACATCTCGTCTGATTGGAGTGGTTGACCCATTCTTTTGCATCTGTCACATCCCTTCACGAATTTCTTAGCATATTGGAATATTGTGGGCCAATAATATCCTGTTGAGAGCACCTTGTATCCTATTCTCTTATCTGCAAAGTGTCCTCTGCAAGGTTCCTCATGACAAGCTCAAAGGATATCAAAAATTCATCCTCCCTTACACATCATATCTGATGGTCTGATCCTGTGTGATAGATATTTCCTTCTATCCATTAGTATCTATCACTTTGTTGAACAATCCTTTTCTTTTCCATGTAGGATAGGTGTTGGGGGATTTTTCCTGCAGCAAGATAATTAGCTATGTCTGCATACCACAATGAGTGAACTAAAATATAAAAATATATTCATCTAGAAAGGAATCTTCAATAGGCATGCTTTCACTACCAACATTCAACCTAGAAATAAAATCAACCACTACATTATGTTTCCCATGTTTATCTTGGGTAGTTATATCAAATTCCTGTAACAATAATAACAACCGTGTAATCCTACCATTAGTGACTGGTTTTTTGATAAAAAATGAATGACAGAGTGGTTAGTGTGTACAAACACTTAATATCGTGTGATGTAGTGCCAAAATTTATTGATGGCATGCACTACTGCAAGGAATTCCTTCTCAGTCACTATGTAATTGAGTTCAGTTGGAGTAAAGATTTTTCTTATATAATAAATGGAATATCGTTTTTTGTCCTCCAAATGGCCCAAAACAGCTCCCACAACAATATCAGATGTGTTTGTAGCTATACGGAATGACAAATTCTAGTTTAGACCCCACAAAATAGGAGCTGCTGATACACACGTATTTTAATTTCACAAAGGTCTGCTCACATTTTCTTGTCCATACAAACTTTGCATCTTTCATAAGTAAAGAGCATAAAGGAGATGCAATCTTTGATTTTTTTCTATAAACCTCCTATAGTACCCTACATGACCCAAGAAATTACATACCTCTTTCTTTGTCTTGGGTATTCGGATTTTCAATATTACCTCTATCTTAGCAGGTTCCACTTTAATCCCATCAGCTGAAATAAGATGTCCCAACACTATCCCTTCATTCATCATCATGTGACATTTCTCTGTAGTCAAAGCAATACTAGTATGTTCACATAATTCTAATACTTCTTCTAAATTAACTAGTGCTGTTTCAAAGGCGTCCCCATAGGGTGTGAAGTCATACATGAAGATTTATAGTCAATCATTCAACAGATCCGAGAAAATTCCTAGTATCGCCCTTTGGAAAGTTGTTGGTGCGTTATAGAGTCCAAAAGGAAGAACCCTGTATGCTAAAGTTCTCCAAGGGCAGGTAAAGATCGTTTTATCTTGGTCTTCTGGGGCAATTTGTATTTGGTTCTACCCACTAAACCCATCTAAGAATGAGAAATATTTATTTCTGAACAGGGTATGAAGGATCTGGTCTATAAATGGAAAGGGGAAATGGTCCTCTTGAGTGGCTTTGTTAAGTTCTCTATAATCCACACAAACCCTCCACTTTCCATTCTTTTTGGGACAATGACAAGTGGAGACACCCATTGACTATAAAAAATGGGATAAATGAAGTTGACATTTATTGGCTTCTATAATTCTTCTTTTAATACCTCCTTTAATGTAGGGTTCATTCATCATTGGGGTTATCTCAATGGATTGCAGGCATCCTTCAAATATATGCGGTGAGTGCATAGGCTAGGATGGATACCCTTCATATCGGTATAACCCCATGCAAATGCTTTTTGTATTTCTGTAATAGCTGTAACAACAATCTGTTCTACTTAATAGTTAAGTTTGGATTGACATTAAGATATTTTCCTAGTTCTATTTCAATAAAATGACTGTTAATACTTGGAGCAGTCTTCATCTGTTCAAGGCTCAAATATTCTACAACATCTTCCTCCCCTGATTCTTCAATGGAAGTAACAAAAAGTGAATTAATAATAAAACCACTTATGATATCATCTTTGGTTTCATTCTTAAAGTAATGTGCCTTCCTGAGGGTAAGAAGTGGCTGTGAGTGATTGGACTTGGGTTCAAATTCATCCCTCAAAGGATTTCCCGAATTCATATCTAGTTTTGCTGGGGGATAAAGGCTAAATATTATTGGTGGCCTGGCCATTAGAAATCATCATAGACCCATACCTGTATCCTATGAATGCATCTACAGTGGTTAGACATGGCCTTCCTAAGATTAAAGGATGCCCCCCTAGGTTTTATTTAGTTTATAAAATAAAGAAGTTAGCAGGATATCACCAAGAATCTACTGTAATCACTACAGCTTCTAACATCTCCTCAGGTTTGACACAAGACCTATCTACTAATTCCAACACCATGGGTTATTTCTTAGTCCATGTAACCCTAAGGTGATGAAGAGCTCTTTCATCATTACATTAATGATTACCTCTAAATCAATCAATGTATTGGTAATGGGCTTGTCATCGATGTAAATAGTGATAGTAGGATTCCTTGAATCATTGTATTTGGTTAAAAGGGGTTGATCAATCATCAACTCAGACAGATTTCCCATCACATAAATAGTAGCAGGGTCCTTAGGCTTCCTTCCAGGTTTTTTAACGCACAGATCCCTCACGATTTTTGCATAAACATGCACATCTCCGATAGCCTGTAGTAGAGGAATCTATATGTGTAAGTTTCTTAACTCCTTGAGAAAATTTGATTCCAGGTGTGAAGTCTGTTAAATTCCTATACGAATAGGAGTCATAATTTTGAATGACTAATGTTATGCCTTGTAATATTGTACATACTTTTGTTGTCTTCAAATGTTTTCCATATTAAAAATTTTTAAAAAGTAAAGAGGATATGTCCTAAAAGAAAAATAAAAGGACAAAAGAATAAGAAAAGGTCCAAAAAGATGAAAATATATAAACCCCCCCAAAAAAAAAGAGACCATGAAAGTGAACATGTCAAAATGCCACTACTATTTACATTTATGCATAATAATGATTGTGTGCAACCTATTACTCACACCACAATCCATGATAGTCAAATTACTTAAACTTGGATATTTCATGCTTTGAATTTTATATTCATAGTTAGAGAATAAAATCTGACCAAATAGTTTAACCTTGGCATATTATTAGGTAGGTAGAGAAAATAAAAAGAGCTCATCAGTTTAATTTGAGCCATTGGATGATATAAGGCTAGAATTAGATAGTTTACTTTGTAAAATAAAAGAAAAAGATTGATAAGGGTTTGCTAGCCTAAATGCACCCAAATAAAGTGAAGAAAAAATGGTAGGGTAAGTGAATGGTAAGTAGAAGAAAGGTTGCAAAAATATCAAGTTCATTACATAAAAGCACTTATGTCATGTTTAGATACATCTTTCAATGTGCATAAACAATAAACAAAGAAGGCGTAATGGTTTCTAAATGTGTTTTAATTAACATCCCCCCACTCACTTCACCCATTTTACTTATTAATTTCCCCCATCAAGATTCTCTAAGTACTTAAAATCCTTTAAGTGAAAAGGCTCAAAGCATTTCTATGACTTCTGGAGGGACCGAACCCTCCACTTAATGACACAGGGGGACAATTACTAGAACCTCCTTCATGAAAACATATTCCCCCTTCATAAAATCTGTTTCCCCTCATTACCTTAAGAAAATCCCTTTTCCTAAGGTTTAAACACCCTTTACCTAGGAAAAATAATACCCCCTCATATAAAACCCTTTCGCACAAAAAACCCACAAAAAATCCTTTTTTCCTAAGTATAAAGCTAAGTGTGCGAATGTTTTACTTTACCCTTGTACTAAGAAAAAACCCACTCCACCATCACATTTTCATATTAATCACTAACATTATTATAGAAATCCTGTTATAAACCCTTTTCCCGTATAATAACTAAATCCCTATATAAAATAACCCAAACTTTGGTTTTAATAAAAACTAATAGAAATTACCCTTACCCCGATATCACCTTACTTAGTTTATCTAATCCCGGTAAACTTAAGCTAATCCCATTATTAACCTCACCAACTCCCTAATCCCTCATTAAGCCCGGCTCAATCATTTTAAACCTGCGATTTATCCCTGAACTAATCCCAAACTGTCGTGATTAAACCCCTGGCCCCCCCATCAACTCCCGTTCATTTCCCCGCGTGCAACTCTTCTGCCTGACTACTATTTGATCATAGCCCCCCCATCCAATGGTGCGCAGATATATCAGCCGCGCCCGATGGATGAACGATAACCACTCGATAAAGTGGTTTTCCCCAACCCCTCGAATGCTGCGTGTCGCACTCTAAGGCACATCAGGCAACTCCTCCCAAAAACCCCCTCCACCACAAAATTGGTGCGATGGCCCTCAAAAACCACTTCCTCACTTAACCGAAAAACCATCATCTATTCATCCAAAATTGAACTCGCCAAAACTAATCATTTTCTCCATAAAAGGCCACGAATCCCTGTTTTACCCTTTTTTCATGCATTCTCCTTGTAAACTCTGTGAACCATTGTGATCCCTGCTAATGCCAAATTTACCAACAGACTTCCAAGTCTGCTCTAGGAGATGCTATAGACAACCCATCTAACCTTTCAGTTCGTACCAAGACTGTGCCACCACTACAACTGCTGTGAACCATCATTTTTAAAGCCAATTTGCCCAATTCCAAGTATTTCACCATGAATTACCTCTTACCCTTCAAATTTTGAAACCTTTAGCGCGTGCAGTGTTTTAATTTAAAAATTGATTAAGAATACTTCCAATTTAAGAATTGATTGCCTAAACCCTCTGAAAATCCCAAAACCTTTAATAAAATTCCCAGAGCCTAATTCAAATCCACAAGAACTGAATTATGGCTACCCCTATCACCATGGACGTTAGACCCATTACCACTCCACACTTAGACCTGGACCACCTTCCCATGACTGATAGGGATTTCCAAATCAAATATACAACTTCAACAGAGCTCTTGCTTAAAATTCATTGCTTAAGCAAATATAGACACCTGAACCATACAAATGATATTGGCCTCTGGGAGTCCAATTTACCCAGATATTAGTTCCCCAAAGTTCATATCTTTCCAGAAGTTGTTCATATGTGCTATGCATGCTATGTCCCCAGCCATAGAGCCATAATGTCTCATGACCAGAAGGTTTTATTCATTATCATCGCTGAGTCCATTAGTGAAATGCTGCAGTTCCAACCAGGGCCAAACCTAACCCCACTCTCAATTGGAGACCTGTTGGACCAGTATCCCATGCTAAGCCCATCAAGATTAGCCCAGTTGTTCCAAAGCTTCATTGTAGAGGAAAAACACATCCCTAAAGACCTCCCTCCATATGTATGAGCTATTTTCTCTAAATTGGGCCATTACATTGTAACCATGATATCATGTGTTTTGGGTTACACTATAAGTGAATACATTGATGAACATATTCTTGCCTTCATGCCCATTTATACCCCGAGGCAGCCTCCTACAACCACATATGAATTTTCCAAATTCATAGCTGTTAGGATGCATGAGAAATTCACAAGAATGGGCAATGAGAGAGTATTCAATTACTCCTTTGTATTGTACCATCTATTTTTGTATTATCAGTCGAATAAGTTTCCTTTTACTCTCCAGAAGCTTGACACCAGGGGCTAGCCCAGATCTGTCATTTTTTGGACCCCACTTTTCCATGAGTTTAGATCACCATATACATACTTAGACTTCATAGATTCTTTTGTGTATCCAATCATGACTATGCTCATTGGAAATACTCCACCTAGGATAAGTTCAGAGATAAAAAGAGTCCTCCAACTTTCCAAGTAAACCAAAGTGGGAGATTAGTACCTTTACCAAAACCACAAAGAATCATAATATATGGTTGCTTGCTTGCACCATATAAGTTGCCAAGATACCTCCCTATGAGGTTGTTTGCCTTAGAATATTACAGAAAGATCATCAATGCAGATGAAGTCAACCTTGTCACTGCTAAAAAGAAGGCCTATTTAAAAATAAAAGACAAGTTAGGTCCCTTCATATGAAGTTCTAGAGAGGCAGGGAAAGAGGCAGACCTGATCCTGCAAGGCATGAAATTCTAAAGGAGTTTTGTATGGAGATATGACCCTTTAGAATTCATTACCAAGAAAAGGAAAAAGGTCAAGCTAGGACCTTTTATCCACCACACCATACCAGAAATAGAGGCATATGCCAATCAGACAGACTGGGTGGAAAATATCTTAGTAGACAAAGACGACACATGTGTAGATGTAGAAAATGCTTTGATTGATTTGGAAAAGCAGCTTGATGAGAGCTCTTTTCTGTAGGTACTAGAAGAGAAATAAAGAGCCATGAACACCCCTCCAGTCATGCAGAATCGTTAGAACGAGGAGAAAAATCCTAAAAGAAATGGAGAGGGAGCTTCCACTTCAAGAGGAAGGTCCTTTCTAAGAGAAACCTAATGCTGAACTTAGAAGAAAAGTGCCACAACATGTAGGTGTCCATTGATAGATTCATGGCCAAATTCCAAATTTTGAGGGAGAAAGGATTGCCCAGTCCATTGGTCATTAATGACAAACTTATGACACAACTAGACAATGATAACAGACTCAGGTATATGGCTAAAGAAAAAGCTATAAATTCATCTATAAAAGCATTTCAAACAGGAAAAGTTTTGTATAATACGTTTGAGAACTTGTTTTTTCTCTAGCATGAGATAAAACACTTGTTCATCACTAAGCCCAACTTTTCCAAGTATACTGAAGCTGATGAGATATATAGGTGGATGATGAATGTCAAATTACCTGATGCAGAATGGTGGGAAAGGATGACTAATTTACTGTGATAAATTTACAGCAAAAAGTTATTGCACAGTAAAAGTAGAACAACTAGGTAAACAGATGAAAACAGGACATCATGCTTAAAGATAATCAGGGTCAAAGAGTATCAGGTGAAAGAAAAAATTTGAAGAAGATTCCAGCGTAAAAGACCATAACTACAGGCTAGCATAAAGGGCTACAAATCCAACCATAAAAGCTAGCAGTACCACATAAAAAGGGACAACATGAAATAGTTCAATAACTATCTCTATCTTCTTGCAAGAAGATATTTGTATTTCCTAGATTAAATCTCAAGTTAGTTTGAGATATTTTGTAATAATTTGTATAAATACTTCACAATTCGAAGTATGTAGGGTGGATTCGAAGTTCAATAGGCCAACAAATCAATTGATGAGTACATTCGAAATCTCCACAATCATCTATTAATACTTCCAAAGCCCTTGAGCTTTTTGAACAATCCTCCATCACTTTGAGTTCACCATTGTTCCCTTCAACTTCATTAATAATACTTTCTGAAGTCCATTCTTCACCACCATTTGTACCTACTCTTCCTCACCAACCTATCATCTCCCATTCATCATCCACTAGTCCTGGTTCTTCATCCACTCTTCATCCACATCTTAACCCCTCGTAGCCTACAACCATGGAAAATAGATATGCTCCTCTTGTTTTACCTGCCCAACTTGGTGCTATGCTAGCAGATACCAAAGTAAAATTGTTCAATTTGATGGCACAGGACATTACACTGCACAACAACATGTCAACAGGATAACATATTACTTTGAGTTGCATGAAATTGACACAGATAATGTTCAAATGATACTCTTCTACCAGACTCTAATTGGTGATGTTAGGAAATGGTTTAGAGCATTTCCTGTTAATAGTATTGATAGTTTAGAAGCATTCCATTAGCAATTTTGAACAGATGGGAAAAGAAAAAGAACCCCCTACAAATCCTTTTAGAATATGAAAATATTAGAAGGGGACCTAATAAAACTGTTTAAGATTACTGTACTAGATTCAATAATATATATAATGCCATCCCAGTTAATCTTAGACCCCCACCTGACTTAGCATTAATAAAGTTCCTTGATGGTTTTGACACAGATATGACATACCAACTTAGGGAAAGAAACCCCCCAACATTATAAGAAATGAAAAGTGTAGCTATTAGTGTTGAAGCTAATTTTTTAACTAAAAGGGCTAGAGTTAGAAATGAAAAAAAAGGAACTGATAAGGATGAATGATCCAAAAATGGATCCTATATAAACCTCTAAGTCTAAAAGACTTCATGCAAGAGGTAAAAGGTGCCAAATGGCACCAATCCTTTGTAAATTAGAGGAAAATGAAAAATATAGGCTACTCCTAGAAATAGTCTCATCACAAGATTTCCTCATTCTAAATCCAACACAACTTGAATGGGCGAAAATGGACCCTGGATGAAGGAGTTATTGTAAAATGAAAATTGCCCAATTTCCTTAGAAAAGGAGGCAATTTCATTAAATTTTGAACTATACTGAAAATATTGATTTTAGTATAGGCTCACGGGCCAATCCACAACTGACATGTGGCAGGATGGGATTGGGCCACTTGGCCTTGTTTGATTGATGAAAGAGGAAATATCGCATTGGCAGATTACACTATCAAGCTTTAAAAACTTGAAGAAAACCTTAAAACAAGGCAATTAGAGGCTTTAACAATGAATGCACAGGGGCCGTCAGATTTGGCTAATCAACAGTCCAGATCTAATCAACATATCGTATTGGTGGTGATCGGCGGGTTGGAGCAGAGGCATGGTACGATGAACCGGGGCAATGTGATGGAGCAATCGCCGATATCGGCATATTGCCATCGGCGAACAATAAAGCAACCATCTTATCTATCTATCTATCTATCTATCTATCTATATATAGATGCACGATAACCCGATTACAATCGGCGATATTGGTGGATCGACTTTGGTGATACCATAGGGGAATCCAAAGGGTCGTTACAACTAGCGATGTGATATGGCCGGACCTGATAGGGTTCCAAAATGCAAATGCATAATATTTGAAATACGCTCAAAGCCATTTTCATGGGATTTTTAATGTATTTTAGCAAATTCGTTTATTGAACGAAATGCGAAGGATGAAGACCTTGTGATATGTGATAGCAATTATAGGCATACCCAATGATCTGATTGCAACATGGTTCAATGAAATATCGCATCCGCGTATGCATCATATCGACGATCAGCGAACCCCCGATGCTGGTGCCAATGTACATTGCGATGAGCGATAATGCAATCACATCTGGACCGTTGGATCACGCGTCTGATCAAACGGTGGAGATTTGACAAGAATATCACATTTCTATTTGCGTTAAGACCATGGACCGGGGCTCCTACCTGTTGCGATTGCGATATGTGATCAAAGGCGACTTGATAAGTTTATAGATGCGATTTAATGTTCTTTGAAGTTCGTTCGATGGCATTTTGCATTATTTTCCATGTATTAATGTATTGCAAAATACAACAGGGAAGGACAATTGCAATATGCGATAATGATTCCCAAGCGGATTCAATGGTGTCGTAAAGCACAATTATGAATGTTTCAAGTTTGGGGAACAATGTTTCTATGGATTTTCCCGTGTTTTCACAACATTCTCTGTGTAAATAGAGAATGACTGTTATTAAGGATTCAAAGCACTGCTAGACCCTTTCTGTTACTAAATAGGTGGCATCCTAGGAAACGTTTAGCAAATGATTTCTAATGCTTAGAGGAGGAAAATGAATGAACAATGGCTTGAAGACAAGCAGTCGAGAGGGAAGAAAAATGAACAGATAGCACCGATTTGGCACAAAAATCCATGAATGTCAAACACTGGGGGGTCGGAGTTGTTGACAGGGGCCAAGTTGCTGTTGAAGGGCTGTCAGGTTGTGACTGGTTTCTATTATTGATCCTTGAGGGGTTGCTGCTGAGTAGAAGCCATAGCAGGAAGCTGAAACCTAAGGGACAGTGCAGAAGCCCAGGGAGTCACTTGGAGTGCAAGTGAAAGACCTAAAGAGAGCTGTAAACAACCAGAAGGCAGAAGGAAGCTAGAGCCAAGAGCCAGAGCTTCAAGAGTTGAGGGATAGAAAGGTGTTTGAAACCACTGTCTATGTGTAGAACAACAAGAGTTGAGTTAAAGACTTGTAAAAGACTTACACCATAATCCTGGAGAGCCAAGTCAAATTTATAAGAGCTCACGGAGATGTAGCCCAAGAGTTGTGGGTGAACTCATAATTAATATTGTTGTCTATGTGTCTACTCTATTGCTGCTTTATTACTATTATATGCATTTATATATTAGTTTCAACACATTAATTTACAACACATAATCAGTTAAAACAAATACAAGCATACACCCATATTTTCAAGCATTTCTTATTTCCACATTGGTTAATCAAATAGATATGGGAATACTCAAGCTTTGGAAGTGAGAGAGGTCCTTGTAAGTGAGACAAGGAGCTTAAGTGCCCCATTTTCAGATCAGGTGGTATCAGAGCATATCTTTGATTGGCCACGCCTTCAAAGAAGGTTATATGAGAATGCTTGATTGTAAAGAAAAGATTGCTTGTTTGAAAGGTGATTAAATAGTCAGAGGTTGATTGTATGCATGTTTTTCAGATTGACTATTGTTTAAGTTTGCAGAGGCGAAGAGAAAGCTATTGACAGCTTAGTCCAGGAAGGACAAGAAGAAAGAAGAAGTCATTGGCATAATGACAAATTCTACAAATGAGTCCTTGAATTCTGCTCTCCTCACAAGACTCTTTGATGAAGACATGAAGCAAGAATTGTCCACCATGATGGATATGGTGAGAGAAATGTATGAGGATGGAAGGAAGAGTAGCATGCTTAGAAAGCAACTAAATTCCATGAAGGAAGAGAAGCAGTTGCTTGCTGACAGATTGCAGGAAATGAAGAGGCAACTTCATATTGCAAATATGAACCTGAAAGGATGCATGAGTTGGAGTCACAACTCTTTGCTTCCCAAGAAGCCTTAGTCAATTATCAACTTGAATAAGAGGTAAGCCATTCCAGTTTGTCTTTAAATACTTCTGAGAATGCTTGTATTGGTTCTTTTGAAGAACATAATAAAGGCATAGCTTCCAAGCTAATGTCCAAGATGGGCTATGAAGGAAAGGGCTTGGGATAGCATGCATAAGGTATCATTGAACCAATAATGATTGAGGAAAGGACTAAGTGTTTGGGTCTTGGCCATGGACAGTCTTATGGAGAGAGTTCCAAAGCTCCCATGAAGGCCATTGAAACCATTCCAAGAAGGATTTGCTTTGCAGGTCCTCTATCTGAAGAGTGTGAAGATTGTGTTAAGAAGGAATGCAATGGCTTGAAACATCATTTTCAGGGTGTAGGTGTTTAGAAGCACACCCTTGAACCAGAGAGTTATGGAAACTCTAATATCCTTGGAGAGATTGATGGGATTCCAAAGGGAGCCACTTCTTCATTTGCTTCACCTCCTCATGAAGGAAATAAAGGTGAAAGAGGTAGGTATAAATCTAGTGCTAACCATAGTCCTTTTGATTTTGCAAAGCATGATAAATTTCCACATAGATATGGAAAAAGAGTTGCTTGTTCCTTTTGTGGTTTGGACAACCATCATGTTTCTAGATGTTGGAAGAGAATGGCCACATACTGGAAACTTTTGAAGGAAAAGAAGCGAGAAACCAAAGATCCATTGGACAAGGAAAATCATGCTATCAAGAGGATGCAGATGTAGTGCGCTTACTGCCATAAGCATGGACATGTTGCTGCAAATTGTTGGACACTAAATCCAAAAATGCTTCCACAAAAGCTGAAGGAGAAGGTGGAAAGAGAAGATGGAAAAAATGGAAAGGAAGATTCCATGACTGATGTGTCTCAGAATGATTCACATATTGATGCTGATGTGTAGACAAAGGAAGGACCTTTGAAATGGATTGATAAGAAATGGTTAGAATTCTTATCCAATTAAGATTGCATGTCTATTAATGCATCTATTTACATTTCCTTGTTAATGGAATGCAAGTTGTAGGATTTTACCAAGAAGGTGATTGGAGAGGCTGAGTGGGAAGCTCACTTTGTTCTTGCAACATTACATTTTCTTTCAGCTTCGAAAGTACAATGTGCTTAAGCGAAAGTTGAAGGATGAAATGCATGCATAAGATGATGTGCATGAACGCAGGGATGTTGATGTTTTCCTTGTTTTCGAAACATGTGTGTGTGATTTACTTGAAGGGTTGATTTCTTTGTGGTAAACGTGCATGTAATGTCGATTTGGGAAAAGTTAACTTGGTCTCCAAATGGAGATAAGGATGAAGTGTTTTCATCTTTTGAAAAAGAGTCCTAATGGTCTTTCTCTACATGCTTGACTTGAAGGGTAATTTTCTTTAAAGGCATGTTTTGTGGGCTTGTTATCTAGTCCATCATTTGAATGCAGATGTAAGACATGGAGGTGCTCACAAGATGTGAAAATCTATTTCTTTTGTTGAAGCATGAGTTTAGTCCATCCAGTTGTTATCTGTATGCCTGTTGTTGTTAACAATTGTTGTTGGAAGCTTGTCAAACAGGTACAAATGAAAGTTTTGTGGAGTAGATGTACTTCACATTTGTTTGAGCCACCTTGGATTAATGATCAAGGCAAAGAAGCTCAAAACTACCTTCTATGACCATTTCAGTAGAAGTTTTGCAGGAAGGCAAGGAGGAAGACAATTCTTAGGAAGACCAGCCCATCCAGAGAAGGGAAGTGGTCAAAAACTTTGGTCCAAAGGCACTATGCAAAGGAAAGTGTAGGGAGGCTAGAAGAAGAGGGTGAGTCACTCTCATTTACTTTTTAGATCAATATATCAGTATTTTGGAGACCAAAAGTTATTTTAGTGGGAAGGCATGATCCAAAAATGGATCCTGGATAAACCTCTAAGTCTAAAAGACTTCATGCAAGAGGTAAAAGGTGCCAAATGTCACAAATCCTATGTAAATAAGAGGAAAATGAAAATTGCAGGCTACTCCTGGAAATAGTATCATTGCATAGATCTCCTCATTCTGAATCCAACACAACTTTAATGGGCGAAAACGGACCCTGGATGAAGGAGTTATTGTAAAACGAAAATTGCCCAATGTCCTTAGAAAAGGAGGCAATTTCATTAAATTTTGAACTATACTCAAAAATTTGATTTTAGTATAGGCTCACGGGCCAATCCACAGTTGACATGTGGCAGGCCAAGATTGGGCCATGTGACCTTGTTTGATTGATAAAAGAGGAAATATCACATCAGTAGATTACATTATTGGGCCTTAAAAACTTGAAGAAAACCTTAAAAACAAGGCAATCATAGGCTTTAACAATGAATGCACAGGGGCCATCAGATCTGGCCAATCAACAGTACAAATCTGATCAACATATGACATTGGTGGTGATCGGCAGGTTGGAGCAGAGGCATGGCGCGATGGACAGGGGTGATGCAATGGAGCGATTGTCGAAATCGGCAGATTGCCATCGACGAACAATGGAGTGGCCATATGTATCTCTCTCTCTCTCTCTCTCTATATATATATATTAATCTTATATATTATATTAATATATATATATATTATATTATATATATATAATATATTATATATCTAATCATATTCTATATATATATAATATATATTATATATATATATATATATATATATATATATATATATAATATATATTATATATATATTAGATATATATATATATAATAATAATATGGCCACTCTGCGATAGCTTGACTGCGATTGCCGATATCCGCAGTCAAGCTATCACAGAGTGGCCATATTATATCTATATATACATATACATATACACATACACATACATATATATTCTATCTATATATATATCTATATATCTATATATATATATATTATATATATATATATATGGCCACTCTGCGATATCTTGACTGCGATTGCCGATATCGGCGGATCAACGTCGACGATACCAAAGGGGAAGCCAAAGGGCCATTACGACTAGCGATGCGATATGGCCAGACCTGATAGGGTTCCGGAATGCAAATGCATAATATTTGAAATCCGCCCAAAGCCATTTTCACGGGAATTTCAATGTATTTTTGCAATTTGATTTTTTAAACAAAATGCGAAGGATGAAGTCCTTGCGATATGCGATAGCGATTATAAGCGGATCCAATGGTCTGATTGCAACATGGTTCAATGAAATATCGCATCCTCATATGTATCAGATCGACGATCGACAAACCCTCAATGTCGGGGCCAATATACATTGCGATGAGCGATAATGAAATTGCATCTGGACCGTTGGATTGTGAGTCCGATCGGATGGTGGAGATTTGACGAGAATATCACATCGCTATTTGTGTTAAGACCATGGACCGAGGCTCCTGCCTATTTTGATTGCAATATGTGATCGAAGGTGAACCCGTTAAGTTTATAGATGCAATTTAATGTTCTTTGAAGTCCGTTCGATGGAATTTTGCGTTATTTTCCATGTATTAATGTATTGTGAAATATAAAGAGGCAGGCCAATTGTGACATGCGATAATGATTCCCAAGTAGACCCAATGGTGCCATAAATCACAATTATGAATGTTTCAAGTCTGGTAAATAGTGTTTCTGCAGATTTTCCCATGTTTTCACAACGTTCTCTATGTAAACCGAGAATGACTGTTACTAAGGATTCAAAGTGCCGATAGACCCCTTTCTGTTACCAAATAGGTGGCATCCATCCCAAGAAGCATTTAGAAAATGATTTCTAATGCTTAGAGGAGGAAAATGAAGGGATAATGGCTTGAAGACAGATAGCCAAGAGGGAAGAAAAACAAACAGATAGAATCGATTTGGCACAAAAAGCATTGAATATCAAAGACGGGGGGGGGTTGGAGTTGTTGACAGGGGCCGAGTTGCTATTGAAGGGCTGCCGGGTTGTGAATGGTTGCGATTATTGATCCTTGAGGGGTCACTGCTAAGCAGAGGCCATAACAGGAAGTTGAAACCAAAGGGATAGCGCAGAAGCCCACAGAGTCACTTGGAGTGCAAGTGAAAGACCCAAAGGGAGCTGTAAACAACCAGAAGGCAGAAGGAAGCTAGAGCCAAGAGATAAGAGCCAGAGCTTCAAGAGCCAAGGGATAAAAAGGTGTCTGAACCCACTGTCTATGTGTAGAACAATAGGAGTTGAGTCAAAGACTTGTAAAATAATTACACCATAATCCCAGAGAGCCAAGTCAAATTGACAAGAGCTCATAGAGATGTAGCCCAAGAGTTGTGGGTGAACTCCTAATTAATATTGTTGTCTATGTGTCTGATTTATTGCTGCTTTATTACTATTATATGCATTTATATATTAGTTTTAGCACATTAATTTAGAACACATAATCAGCTAAAAAAATACAAGCATACACCCATATTTTTAGGCATTTCTTATTTCCGCATTGGTTAATCAAATAGATATGGGAATATTCAAGCTTTGGAAGTGGGAGAGGTCCTTGTAAGTGAGACAAGGAGCCTAAGTGCCCCATTCTTAGATCAATGAACCTTCACCATCTGACATCAAAATAGATAGTTTAGCCAAAATTATGGAAAGACTAATGGATAGAATAGATAACATAGAAAGGAAACCCCAATGGGATAACCAACAAGAACCTCTAGTTAGAAACCCGAATTTTAGGAAAAACCAAAATCAAAACATTGGGAAAAATGGACCAGATCAGAACATTAGGCCTCCTTTTCAAGAAAATTTTGCAAAAAAATCCCATCCTGAAGACCCAAAACAAGACACACAAACAAACTTAATGGGAATAAATGATGTGGACACTGTTTTTCTTACCCAGGATGAGTAGGACTGCATATGCTACAACAATTGCAAATCTAGTCTGGAGGGTCATTTGATTATAAACAAGGATATGATTCTACCATCTTTGAAGTGCATAAACAGTATAATCTAAGAAGTAGAAAGAATGCTGATGTCCCTGACCAAACCAAGAAAACAATGCAAAATCAACCTAAGAAAATAAAAGAAGCCCCTGTTTTAAAGATCCTCCAAATTCTCCCTAGGCAGAACCCAAATCCTTCTGGCCCCACCATTGTAGGTATGACCTCTAATCAACCTTCTGTTGATCAACCATCCACCTCAATTCCACCTAAGGAACCAGTGGACAAAAATCAAAACACTAGATCTGAAAATCCACATAAGGAGATCCCCAATAAAGGAAAGGAAGACAAGTCTACTCAGATCCTTGCTTCAAAAATCCAAAATCTTCAAATAGAAAAAATTTCTTCACCATTCAATTTGGGAGCAGAGATAGCAAAGCTTAAGAATCCAGTCCCTTTACCAGAACTAATCAAGAATGAAACTTACAAATCACAGATAAACTAGACCTTAAACATTGCTGAAAATGAGGATTCCGTCAACTTGTTCGATGACCAACCAGAAATCATATTTTGGCCTAGATGTGAATGGAAAAATAGTAGAAGGAGGAGTTCCCCCTTTTTACCTCAGTCTTAGTATCCATGATAAAATTATACGCAATGCAATGTTGGATTCTGGGGCCTCTCACAACTTAATGCCCAAAACAATGATGGAGAAATTAAACCTAGAAATTACAAGGCCTTATAAAGACTTATTCTCATTTGACTCTAGTCAAATAAAGTATCTTGGATTGATTAAAGATTTGTGTGCTACTTTAGTCCAGTATCCTGCCAAAAGCATCCTTATGGATATTGTAGTCGCTGACATCCCACCAAAATATGGCATGATGTTATATAGATCATGGGGAGCCAAACTTTAGGGATCCTTACAACTAGATATGTCATATGCAACAATCTCTCTTTTTGGACAACCTAAGAAACTATACCGAGAAACCTTAATGAAATACATGGTAAGTAGCTAGGATCGGCCTCAAAACTTTCCCATCTACTCCACACACTCAAACATTGCTTCTTTTATCTTGTATAATGTTGATCAAACACCAGAAGAAATTTCAGACAATATTAATACATAACCAAAAGAAATTGTAGTTTCTATGCAAAATAAAAGTAACCAAACTTCAGAATTTTTCAATGAATAAGATGGTCAAATTGTTGTAAGTGATGAAAAGTTTGTTGCACCATATAGTTAAAATTATGAGCATGAGATATTATGACATCTTGAATTTGATGGGTCAGTCAATAAGTTTGGAGCAGGAGCAGGAGTGTGGATATACAATTTGGAAAATAACCACTTCGAAGGCCATGCATATAGATTGAATTTTAAATGTACCAATAATATGGCCGAGTATGAAGCTTTAATTTTAGGTCTTAAGTTAGTTAGGAATCTAGGAGCTAAAAGAGTTTTTGTCATGGGAGACCCTGAACTGATTATAAAAAAGATTGATGGTATATATATGACAAAGGACCCTAGATTAAGTTGTTATAGAGGAATTGTTGTAGAAATACTTAATACTTTCCTGGAAACAAAGCTTGCAGTAATCCCCAAAAAACACAATATGCAAGACCATAGTTTAGCAATGTTTGCCAGCACTTGAAATTACCCTTCCAACCTAACCTTCAATACAATGCTAAAGTTAGGTATAGAGCTGCAATTCCAGATAATTTGAAAAATTGGAAAGTATTATCTAATGATAAATAGATAGATAACCTTTTAATTTCGGAAGAAGAGTTTGTAAAGAACAATATAGATACTGATACATACATAGATCCTGAATCTAAGGATGAGTTAGCAATAAATGAGATAGAAGGTGATGAACTAGATAGATTTAACCCAACTAAATTTATTAAATCAGATGTAGATAACTTAGAGAAAATTGAGATTGATGAAATAATCAGTGAAGAAACCGAAATAATTAATCTCAAGGATAACTTCTTACCAAAGGGATTAACCCCTTTGGAATATTTATTTGATTCAAATGATGTTCCTAGGAAACCTAAAATGGAACCATTAAGGTTTGATAGAGAGGAATGTAATATAGGCACTAGCCAAAATCCTAAACTGATCAAACTCTCAAAATTATTACCTCCCACTGAAAAAGTAAAATACATTGAGTTGCTGAAAGAATTTCAGGATGTTTTTGCTTCGAGTTATGAGGGCCTCAAATCCTATGACACCAACATCATCGAGCACACAATCCCTATTAAAGAAAATCAAAATCCTTTCAAACAAAAACTTAGGAGGATCAATCTTGTCTTATTACCTTCAATTTAAAAAGAAATTCAGAGGATGTACGATGCCAAAATAATTGCACCAATCAGGTTTTCTGATTGGGTCTCAAACTTGATGCCAACTAGGAAGAAAACTGGTGAGGTCAAACTCTATGTGGATCTCAGAAACCTCAACAAAGTGTCACTAAAAGACAATTACCATCTCCCCAAAATGGATCACATTTTACAAAGGGTAGTTGGATCAACCAGAATCTCATTGTTGGATGAGTTTTCTAGTTACAATCAAATTTTGGTTCATCCAGATGACCAACCCAAGACTGCTTTCACTACTCCTTGGGGCGCATTTATGTATGTGAAAATGCCTTTTGGGCTAATGAATGTAGGAGCCACTTTCCAGAGGGCTATGGATATAACCTTTGCAAAAGAAATTCATGATTTCTTTGTGATATACCTAGATGACATTACTGTTTTTTCAAAATCTGACAATCAACATTTGGATCATCTAAGACAAGCTTTTATTAAATGCAGGAAATTTGGAATCTCCTTAAACCCCATGGTCTTTGTTTGGGTTAGAAGAAGGAAATTTGTTAGGTCACATAATTTCAAAAGATGGTATAAGAATAGACCCTGCGAGAATAGAAGCCTTCTTGAAGATACAACACCCGAGGAACATTAGAGAGTTACAAGATTGTTTTGGAAAAAATATATTTCTTAGGAGATTTATATCTAATCTAGCAGAATTAATTAGATCACTCAACAATATGTTGAAAAAATTTGACCATAAAATGGATTGTTGAGGCTAAAAAATCCTTTGAAGACATTAAATTGGCCTTAACTAAAACACCTGTGTTAATTAGTCCTACATTTGACAGAGATTTCATCTTGTTTTCCTTTGCTTCTGAGCACACAATAGCTGCAGTTCTATTGTAGAAAAATGACCAGGGCTATGAACAACCTATTGATTTCTTTAGCAAATCCAGGAGAGATGCCCCCTTAAAATACAATATAATGGAAAGACATGCATTGGCTTTAGTCAAAGCCATTAAGGACTTCAGGGTATACATCTTATATTCTCATATAGTAGCCTACGTTCCAAATTCAGTGGTCAAAGACATCCTAACTCAGGATGGTTCTAATGAAAAGAGGGGAAGTGGATTGCTACTATTTTAGAGTATGATATAGAAATCAAACCTACTAATTTAATCAAGGGCCAAGGTTTAGCCAAACTCATGGCTGAATCAAACTTTCAAGCCTTGGATATAAACTTTATTGCAACAATAGATGATGGAGAGGAGATGGTGACTCCACTAATCAGCCAGGCCTTTATTGAATCGCCTTGGTATGCTGATATTATTTATGTTTTACAGAAATTACAATCTACTCCTAAATTATCTAGGACTAAAAGCATGTTTTAAAAGATGAAATCCTTGAAATTTTGTATATTAGACAATGCTTTGTTTTGGAGAGATCATGAAGGTATTCTTATTAATTGCTTACTAAAAGTTGAATCTGACAGAGTTTTATAAGAGTTTCATGCAGGCGACTATGGAGGACAACTTTACTGGAAGACCACTGTAGATAAAATCCTTAGGGCTAGTTTTTACTGGCCTACCTTGTTTTCTGATGTCAAGAAATATGTGACCTCCTGTCACAAATGTCAAATTTTTGAGGGAAATAAAAAACTTTTACCTTTACCCCTCAAGCCAATCTTTGTTGAAATACCTTTTCAACAATGGGGTTTAGAATTCATTGGTGAAATTCACCCACCCGCCTCTACCCAACACAAATGGATCCTCACAGCCACAAACTATTTCACAAAATTGATAGAGGTCATACCTTCAAGGCAAGCCATATACACTATTATCATAACCTTCCTTGAAACCAATATTCTATCAAGATTTGGATTTCCAACGAAGCTCATTACTGATAACGCAGTAGCCTTTAAATCCAAAATAATGATAGATTTCTACAATAAGTATCATATCACCCTGGGCCATTCTATAACCGATTACCCTAAAGGAAATGGATTGGTAGAATCCTAAAACAAAAGCATGGTAAACATCATGAAGAAGTTACTAGAGGACAATAAGAAAACTTGGAATGAAAATATAGTCAATGCCTTATGGGCAGACAGATTGACTACTAAGAAATCAATTGGTACTTTTCCCTATCAACTAGTGAATGGGATGGAAGCTGTCTTTCCATCATCTTTGGGAGTGCCAATAATGAAAATACTTTAAGAATTGCATGTTGAACCAAATAATATCCAAAGAAGAATCAACCAAATAATTCACCTTCAACAAACCAGAGAAGAGGTCTATATCAGGTCCCAAGTTGTGCATGAAAGGGTTAAAATTTTTTTTGATAAAAGAACCAAGGTTGAAGATTTCTACCTTGCTGACAAGGTGCTCAGGTGGGATTAAAGGAGGGAAGACAAAGGTAAACATGGGAAACTTGATTTCCTATGGAAAGGTCGCTATGTCATCTATGCTTACAGAGGAAATAATGATTTCTTCCTAAGAGAACATGATGGTACAGAAGCAGAAGGTGGGCCAGTGAATGGTTGAATGCTAAAACATTACTTTGAACCTAGTTACTAATTGTCATTTCCCATTTGTACATATTCTATTTTATAAAGTTTAGTTTGGATTGGATGGTGATTTTTGAAGTTGAAGCTCGAAGAGAAGGCCCTAAGCTTTGAAAAATTCACTATCATAAGTACCAATAATACAGATGCATAGAGGAAAAATTTGAAAGGTAACATCAACAACAGTTCAGAGGAAACTGATCTTGAAAGTTCTTGAAATTTCACTAGAAAATGTCATCCCCAAGTGGAGCCACTATTAGGTTCCTATACCAATAGGAATCATACTTTTGAATGACTAATGCTAAGCCTTGTAATATTGTACATACTTTTGCTGTCTGCAAATGTTTTCCATATTATAAATTTAAAAAGAGTAAAGAGGGTATGTCCTAAAAGAAAAATCAAAGGACAAAAGAATAAGAAAAGGTCCAAAAAGATGAAAATATGTAAACCCCAAAAAACAAAAAGAGACCATGAAAGTGAGCAAGTCAAAATGCCACTACTATTTACTTTTATGCATAATAATGATTGTGTGCAGCCTGTTACTCATGCCACAATCCCTGATAGTCAAATTGTTTAAACTTGGCTATTTCATGCTTTGAATTTTATGTTTATAGTTAGAGAATAAAATCTGACCAAGCAATTTAACCTTGGGAGATTATTAGACAAGTAAAGAAAATAAAAGGAGCTCATCAGTTTAATTTGAGCCCTTGGATGATATAAGGTTAGAATTAGATAGTTTACTTTGTAAAAGAAAAGAAAAAGATTGATAAGGGTTTGCTAGCCTAAATGCACCTAAATAAAGTGAAGAAAAAATGGTAGGGTAAGTGAATGGGTAAGTAGAATAAAGGTTGTAGAAATATCAATTTCATTACATAAAAGCACTTATGTCATGTTTAGATACATATTTCAATGTTCATGAATAGTAAACAAAGCAGGCACAATGGTTTTCAATTGTGTTTTAATTAACATCCCCCCACTCACTTCACCCCTTTTACTTATTAATTTCCCCCATCAAGATGCTCTAAGTACTTAAAATCCTTTAAGTCAAAAAGGCTCAGAGAAGTTCTCTAACTTCTGGAGGGACCGGACCCTCGGCTTAATCACTTAGGGGGACAAGTATTAGAACCCCCTTCATGAAAACATATTCCCCCTTCATAAAATTTGTTTCCCCTCATTACCCTAAGAAAATCCCTTTTCCTAAGGTTTAAACATCCTTTCTTAGGAAAAGTAATACCCACCCCCGTATAAAACCTTTTTTCACAAAAAACTCACAAAAAATCCTTTCCTAAGTATAAATCTAAGTGCGCGAATGTTTTACTTTACCCTTGTATTAAGAAAAAACCCACTCCGCCATCGCATTTTCATATTAATCACTAACATTATTATAGAAATCCCATTATAAACCCTTTTCCCATATAATAATTAAATCCCTATATAAAATACCACAACCTTTGGTTTTAATAAAAACTAATAGAAGTTACCCATACCTTGATATAACCTTACTTAGTTTACCTAATCCCGGTAAACTTAAGTTAATCCTGTTATTAACCTCACCCGACTCGCTAATCCCTCATTAACCCCAGCCCAATCATTTTAAACCTACGATTTATCCCTAAACTATTCCCAAACCGTCGTGATTAAACCCTTGCCCCCCCCCCCCCCCCCATCAACTCCTGTTCATTCCCCCCCACGCATCTCTTTCGCTTGACTACCATTTGATCATAGCCCCTCCTCATCCAATGGTGCACAGCCATATCGGCCGCACCCAATGGCTGAATGATAAACACCCAATAAAGTGGTTTTCCCTGACCCCCCGAATGCTACGTGTCACACTCTAAGGTACATCAAGCGACTCCTTCCAAATGTAGAAATTTTGAATAATAAACACATATTCAATGGAGATTATCCTGATCATGTACTATTTTGGAATACATACACAATACATAAGCTCCTCTATGTTGATCATCAATATAGCACCATCAATAACAATAAAACATCAAGAACATGTACACATTAACACAATATGTAACCCGGGGAAAGCTTACAGCTGAAAACCCCACACTATCTGTATATTAATGATTGAGAACATGTGACATTACAATAGTCAATACTTCTCACAAGTATCTAACACTATCTCCACCTGTTACACATAATAAAGCTCAGATTTGATCTCCAAATCTATTCCACTGCTTGCCTGCCTCCACTGCTCAATACCTGCTCAAGAATGGACGAGAATGGTTGAACCAATCTCGTATTTACCTCAAAAGAATCACTCACATTGGGAATCATGTGAGTAGAGGCTATAATCACTTGGTATTGGCCAATTCTCATTGGCATAACTCAATCTCATTGATTGTGAAAATCCTCATGCACAACTATAGTCACAACTGATAGCAATCTGATCCTCTAACACCTGTCCCTGTTGAACTGAACATGCACTGATATGCAACTGAGTTAACTGATGTATTATTTAGTTGCATTATGAGTTAGTAATTAGTTTAACAAATCATCATTAGTCTATTTGTAGTTAGACTAATTACAACTAGTTTAACCAAGTCAAACTGAACACAACTCCATCAACTCCACCAAACTCAACTATTTGAGTTCTAACTGAAGTCATGCATGAAACAACTCAACTGACCCACAAAGAAAACGTATTTCCTTCTGACAGCTACATGTACCACATCTATAGCTCAAACTGAAGTGCTCCAAGAGAATAAGATAAAGTTTATAGTCTAAATATTATTATAAGCTAATAATATTTGACTGCTCTATAATTAG